>CM024763.1:39894228-39970476 GCA_014218235.1 Colocasia esculenta | reverse complement strand
TGATATTCCCTAAAGAGGAATCTAGGAAAAGCAACCAGGCAGCCTTTCTGTACTTTAATTCTGCCCATTACTCTGGCAAAACGCTAAAAAATGATGGATCCTACAGAGGATTCCATGACAAGAAAATGGATTTGAGGAAGGGCTATCTCATCAGGTACTTGGAGGGTAGCAAAATCTACCTGAGCATCTGAAGTTTGAGAGATATCCGAAGATAGAGCTGAAATAGCCTTTCTGAATTGGCTGAGCTGAACTTTAGGAAGTCGATGGACATATCTGTAGTTGTGGAACAACACATAGTGTCTGACCATCTTGATTTCCTTTTGAATGAAGGGTGCCCAAAGTTCTTGGTGATACATCCTGAACCACTCAGACAAGGTCAGGGAGTGGTCCTTGGAGGAAATCTGGCAGATTTGGCAAGAATGAATTTCTTTAGGAGATCCTTGTGACCTTTGCCCCATTGATCTTCAGTTTTGGAGTGGGCAAGAGAGAAGATTTTGGACTTTTTGGATTTTGAAAGAGAAGTGTAGGGTAGAATGGTGTTCAAATGATCTGAAAGATTTTGAAAAGGAAGGTTAATGATGGTGGCAAGAACAACTTTGGAAAGGTATTCTCTATATAGTGGGTTATGTTTGTTGTCCACTGTGAGAGAAAACCACAAAGGTGGGTATTTGGGTTCAGAGGAAGGGAGGAAGTAGAAGTGAGTTTCCTCTTCTTGGGGGCAGGACTAGAAGGTCTGCCCTGTGAATGTGCTCCCCACCTTCCAACAGACCTGAGAATGCCTTCCTCAAACTCATCCTTTATCTTTTCCATAAAGGGAGAGTTAAGTTGGGCTCTTTCAGGTATGATAGTGATGAAAGAGGGTGGAGGAGGTTGATCATCATATGAGCTCGAAGAGCTTACAGTCTCCCCTTCTCTGTCATCCAAATTTGGAGAATCTTTATGCCTTTCCTCCTGATCATCAACAACAGAGTTGCTTCTACTGAACCTTCTTTTGATAGCTCCCCCTCAATAGGAGCATCTTCTTCATTTGATACTTGCTCCCCCTGAATGGGAGCATCCGCCATCACAGAGTCACCCTGAGCAGCTGGGTGCTCTAGCTCTACTGGAATATCTCCATTGGTACATCAATGTGGCCTGATGCCATTGCCTCTTCAGCAACTCTGCCACTATTTTCTAGAGCACTAGTGGTGGAAGGAATCGAATCAATAATATCTGAGAGAATAGATGCAACAATAGTTGAGGGTAGTGGGTCCTCAACTGGAATAATATCCTCTGGAAGAATATCCTCAATTCTCCTCTCTGCAAAATTTAGAGCTAATTCTTCTGAAAATTCTAAAGCTGCTACTAATACTCTTTCTTCTTCTACTGCAATTTCAGGCTGAACTTCTGCTATAGAGGGGCCTGATGATTCTGCTGCTCCAACTGTTGGATCTGAAACTGACTCCACTGGCAATTCTAGAATCATAGCCGCTGATCCCATTTCCTGATGAACAACTGAGGCTCGCCAATGATGGCTTCGCCTTCAGCAACTGAAGCCTTGGACCAGACACCATTTTCCACAGAGAAGCCACTCTTCTTCAGGTTCCTGGACCTGATTGCTTGGCCCATTTTTCTCTACAACTGCCCCAGAAAGATCAACACTGAAGTGTTTGAAGATCTTGGTAAGTAGGTGGGCATAGGGCAGGGACACATTTAACTTGCTCTTGGTGTCCCAAATCTGATCTCTGGCAAATTTCATTCTTTCCATCATCACTGCGGCCATATTTATCTCCTTATTTTGAATGGCCAGTACATCATGTCAGAGTCGCCCTTTGTGCAAGATGAAAATGTTGCACTTCTGGGAACTAAGATTTGACATACATAAAATGAAGGAGGCGGTTGAAAGCAGTTAGTTGATTTATCCAGCTTGCCATCCCTTAGCTTGAAGCCTGGCCCTATAATCCCAAACCTTTCACTTGGGCGTCCACAGTGTGAACCCCACTAAACCCGAAAGTCTTCACATCAAACAACATCTTCAGTAACTCAGGGTCTATTCTAATTAGGGTTCCCTTTACTGAAGAAACTAGGGACCCATCTTCCTCTGTTCTCAAACAAACGAAGAAAGCTTTTACCAGGTCCGGATAACTAACCTCCAAAAAGGTGGTAACTCCCGTCCACTGCATCTGATTGATCAATTCTACCATGCTGCTCATTCCATTTTTCCTCAGATTAGCAACATCGACTTCTTTATTGCCACAGAGCTTCGTCTTCACAAAGGTAAACCTCTCCTGCTGCTCAGGAGTGAGAAACTCGGCGTTGTAGCCACCCAAATTGTCAGCGATGACTGGTGCGGCCATGGATTCAGGTGGGAAAGTCTCTGGAGGGTTGTAACGGAAGGAGAAGAGAAGGAACCCTCAAGAAATTTTGCGGGAAGGAGGAGGAAGGTTCAAATTTGCAGAGGGTTGAGATATGAGCTGTTAGGGCATCGGCTCATGCGACAGGATGAAAGGGGGAAAAGGTAGAAGATGAGATACAAATCGTTTTTTCAATGATTTTATAAATAAATAAATGCACTGGGGAAAGTGAGGCGTCAAAAGGCGGCAGAAGAAGACAAAAGATTTGACTATTCAACCGACTTCAATGAGAGAGCGGTTACAAAGGATAATTTGAATTTCTTTTGCTTAAAGCCATGGAGGAAAAACTGCTTATTCTGAAATTTAATGTGTCAGTTTTAAACAGAACATTTTTCACAAATTGCACATGCCTAATTCCCTTCTAAGAGATGTGAATCTCTCTCGGGTAAGGCTTTTGTGAAAATGTCTGCTAACTGACCATTTGTATCAATAAAAGATTTTCAATATTACCATTTGCTACATGATCACGAATAAAATATATCTAACCTCAATATGCTTGGTCTTGAATGTTGAACTGGATTCTTGGGAGATTAATGGCACTGGTGTTGTCACACAACAGTGGGATGGATTTGATGTTTAATCCGAAATCTTCAAGTTGTTGCTTTATCCATAAGAGTTGTGTACAACAACTTCCAGCAGCTACGTATTCAGCTTCAGTTGTAGATAATGCCACTGAATTTTGTTTCTTTGAAGACCAAGATATCAAACATCCTACAAGAAATTGACAACAACACTGGTGCTTTTTCTATCTAGTTTGCATCCAGCATAGTCAGCATCAGAATAACCTACTAAGTTAATTTCACAACATTTTGGATACCACAGACCTAAGTCATGAGTTCTTGCTAAATATCTAAATATTCTTTTCACAGAAATTAATGTGATTCTCTAGGATCGGCCTGATACCTAGCACACATGCATACACTAAATAGAATATCGGGTCTACTAGCTGTTAAGTAAAGTAATGATCCAATCATACCTCTGTAGATCTTTTGATCTACTTTCTTACCATCTTTATCACTGTCCATCCTAGTGATGTACTCATTGGTGTTGACAGTGGCTTGGTATTTTCAAATCCAAATTTCTTTAAGTGTTCTTTGTGTACTTTGCTTGACAGATGTGAGTTCCTTCCTTTCCTGTTTGATTTGTAATCCAAGGAAATAATTAAGTTCTCCCATCATGGTCATTTCAAATTCTCCCTGCATCAACTTTCAAAGTACTTGCAAAGGGATCCATCAGTAGAACCAAAAAATAATATCATCTACATAAATTTGAACTAGTAGAATGTGTTTGACCTTTAACTTTATGAAAAGAGTACTATCTACTTGACCTCTACTGAAACCATGGTTAAAAGAAAAGAACTAAGCCTTTCATACCAGGCTCTAGGTGCTTGCTTTAAACCATATAATACTTTGTGTAATTTGAAAACGTGATTCGGAAAATCAGTATCATCAAAACCTGGAGGTTGTTCACATGACTTCCTCCTTAATAAAACCATTCAAGAATGCAGACTTAACATCCATTTGAAATAATTCAAATCTAATGCGGATGCATATGCAAGCAAATTCTAATAGCCTCAAGTCTAGCTACAGGTGCATAGGTTTCATCGAAATCTATACCTTTCTTGTGAATAGCCTTGAGCTACCAATCTGGCCTTATTTCTTAGAATCACACCAGTTTCATTCAGTTTATTTCTGAACACCCATTTGGTGCCAATGACTGATGTTTGATGGTCTAGGAACAAGTGACCATACTTGGTTTCTCTTGAATTGATTAATTCATCTTGCATGGCTAATATCCAAGATTCATCACAAAGAGCTTCATTGACTGTCCTCGGCTCTATTGAGAAACAAATGCTAGGTAATCACAAGGAATTACATTACCTCTTGTTCTTACCCCTACAGATGGATCACCAATAATATTTTCGAGTGGGTGATCTTTCTTGTGTCTCCATTCCTTTGGACGATTTTCATGTGAAATTTCCTTTTGTTGCATGTCTTCCAAAGGTGGATCATCCTTGTCCTCAATAGATGAATTCTTTAGTTTCTTGGATAGCTAACTGTATCATCATTTTCACTATCTTTTCCTTTCTCAAGGAAGGGTTAGTTTCATCAAAATAATATGTACAGACTGTTCAATTAATAAAGTGTGTTTATTAAATACTCTATAGCCTTTAGGTTTAGAGGTGTACCCATGAAGATACCTTCATCTGATTTGGCATCCAACTTACCAATGTCCCTTTTCCATTGTTGTGGATGAAACAAGGACATCCAAAAGTCCTGAAGTGGCTGATCTTTGGCTTCTTCCCTTTGAACAGGTCATATGCAGTCTTCTTCAGGATGGCCTGATCATTACTCGGTTGATAATGTAGCTTGCTGTGTTGACTGCTTCAGCCCAGAAGTATCTTGGCAGATCATATTCTGAGAGCATAGTTCTTGCCATATCCAATAGGGTTCTATCCTTTCTTTCAGCGATACTGTTTTGCTGTGGTGTTCTTGGTGCTGAGAAATTATGCTCAATTCCTGATCATCACAGAATCTAGCAAACTTTTCATTCTGAAATTCACCACCATGATCTGATCGGATAGACACAATGCTGAACTTCTGATTTTTCTGGACTTTCTTGCTGAAACTGACAAAATTTTCGAAAGTGTCATCTTTTGCTCTAGGAATGATACCCATGTGAATCTTGAGTAGTCATCGACTATGACAAATCCAAAGTTCTTTCCTCCAAGACTGGTAGTCCTCATTGGCCCAAATAGATCCATATGAAGGAGCTCTAAGGGTTTTGAGGTGGTCACCACCGTCTTTGACTTGAAGGAGCTCTTGGTGTGCTTTCCCTTAGCACAAGGTCTACAGACACCATCCATTTTTGCACTGACCTTAGGTAGACCTTCCACAAGATTCTTCTTCAGCAATTTTCTCATGCCATCTATAATGCAATGACCTAGTCGTTGTGCCATAATCAGTAGAGATTATCCTTATTTGCTGCCAGACAGACGTCTTGTTCCTTGAGTTCCTCAAGATAGAGCACATACAAATTCTTTTCTCTATTAGCTTCAAAGATGACTGCTCCATCCTTCATTATGCTGCACTTGACTCTTGAAACTTGATCTGATGGCCTCTGTCACACAGCTGGCTGATGCTAATAAGGTTGTGCTTCAATCCCTTGACTAATAACACATCTTCTATGACTGTTTTTCCTTTGTTATTCACAGAGTCAACTGCCTATCACTGTTCCTTTCCCATTATCTCCATAAGTGACTGTTCCTTCTTCAGCTTGGAGATGAGAGAATAACTTCTGGTTTCCTGACATGGCCTTGAGCACCACTATCCAAATACCATTTGGATGTTCGAGGGATAACCTAAAATAAAAATATCAAGTTTTAGGTACCCAAATTCTTTTGGGTCCTGATGGGTTAGTGTCATTTATTTTACTTTTTATTATCCATTTCTTATGTCTTGTTGGGCATGTCGTTATGATATGTCCTAACTTGTTGCAGTGACTACAACAGGATAATTTGGTTACTTTTTCTATATATTTGAAATCAGCTTTGTATGCTATATCTTGTTCAGGTACAAATTTTGGTGTTGGATATGTTTTAGGATAAACTATTTTTTCCTCATTATCTGGGGGTGTATATCCTAATCCATTTTTCTTCTTACCTGATCTTCTAGCACCTTTTAATATGAGGGAGTTTTTACCATTGGTGAATTTTTCTAATGTGCTAGATAATGTATATTCTTTGTTAGTGTTTTAATTTCAGTTCTTAGTTCATCTACATTTCCTGTTTTTCAAGTTTAATTATTTGTTCATTCTTAGCTTTTAAGTCTTCACATAACAGTTCATTTCTTCTTTTAAGTTCAGTTATTTGACTTTCTAATGATCATTTCTGATTTTAGATCTGAGTTTGTATTTTCTATACAAATATATTTTTCTTGCTTACTTTAATAGTTTGGTTACTTCTTTATTTTTCATATAGTTTGTTGAAAGCCTCTTCTAAACTATCAGAATCTGAACCATTGCATGAATCAAAAGAAGAGTCAGAGGTTACTTTTCTTCAGTATAGCCATGAAGGCCAAGTTGGCTTCTTCTTCATCGCTGCAGGAGCTTGACTCAGTACTGTCTGAGTCGCTACTGTTTTCCCATGCTGCTGCCATCGCCTTCTTTTTGTACTTTCTGAACTTCTTGGAGCTGTCTTTCTTCCTGAACTCCGGCTTCTTAAATTTTAGACACTCAGCTTTAATGTGTCCAGGCTTCTTACACTCATAGCAGATGGGTTCTGCTTTCTTCATCTCTTTTCCATCTGGCTTCTTGAAGTCCTTATTCCTTTGAAGTGCCTTCTACCTGATTGGAACTTCTTCTTCTTAGCCAAAATCTGCTGCAATCTTTTAGATAGCATTGCTTCCTCATTCTCGCTGTCTGCATTACTTTCACTCTCAGCTGAACTTGCTTCTGGTGAATCTTCTTCAGCTTTTAAGGCGTTGGAGTGCTTCTTTCTGCTAGATGACTCTCCCAGCCTTTCCATGTTGATCATGGGCCATGAGGGACCCAATGAGCTTTTCTACTGACATTCTCTTCAGGTCATTAGCTTCTTCTATTGCTGTGACCTTTGGGGTCACGAGGACGGTAAGGATCTAAGTATTTTTCTCACCATGTCTCCAATCTCATAAGTTTTCCCCAGACCAGCTAGTCCATTTGTGATGTCAGTGAACCGGCTGAACATTTGAGTTATGGATTCACCTGATTGCATATGAAATCTCTCATACTGAGTGACAAGAATGTCGATTCTTGTTTCCTTTACCTTGTCTGTGCCTTCATATGTGATCCTGAGCTTTTCCCACATTTCCATTGAGGATTTATAGGCAGAAACTCTGTTGAACTCCTTCTTACTTAGAGCACAGCATAAGATGCTCTTTGCTTTGCAATTCAAGGAGATCTTCTTTCTGTCATCATCTGTCCATTGAGCTTTCTCATTTGTGACTACCAGATCACCTTCTTCTACTATGGACCAAATTTGATAGTCGTGGCCTTGTAGAAAGTATTCCATTCTGGTCTTCCAGTAAGGATAATCTTCACCATCAAAGAGAGGGGGTCGGTTGACAGACTGACCTTCAATGTTACCTTGGGCTGCCATGGATCTTTACTCTTCAGATCATTGGATCCTTTCTTTGTCGAAGAGACTTGCTCTGATACCACTTGTTGCCCAGTTGACAAGCCCAGAGGGGGGGTGAATGGGTCTTTTAAAATAATCTGCAAGATATCTGTAACTAAAAATAGTCACACAAACTTTCTTCGAAGGAGGTTAGTGACTGTTAGTTTAAATATCAACACACAAAGAAGACAATCACACAACACAAGAATTATCCTGGTTCGGACTTTCTCCTTAGGAGTCCTACGTCCAGTCCCTGAGCAACAACTTAGGATTTCACTAACTAGGGTACAGTCCCCCTAAGGACGCAACAACACCCAGCTTAGCTGGTCTTCCTTCACACCCGAAGGGAACAACAACACCCTGGATACCTCACCAGGTCTTCCTTCCAACACCCTGAAGGGAACAACACCTCAAAGAGAATTGAATGAAATTCAAGCCCCTAGATCAAGCTTTTGACAAGCCAAGATCTGAAGCAACTAGCACTGAGAGCAAGAATCTAAACAAGGCACACTCTCAGAACTACACGGGCTCTCTTAGAAAATCTATTACAGCACAGAGAGCAAAAGAGCTGAAGGTGATGAGGAAAGTGATTCTTGGCTCTGGACTCCTTGCAGAAGGATTTGAACGTTTGAACACCGATCTTGTTTCTGCTTCGTTGGTTCTTTTTCTTCTGTCTTTGAGTTTATATCTCCTTATTTTGAAATACAGCCGTTGAAGTATCCGTTGTCTCTTGGATTGATAGACGTTAGACTGGTTGACATTTTGGAAGCTTCAACTATCTTTTATCCATTTGAGCACGCAAGAGATAATGTCTTCTGACGTCTATAGGTCAAACGTTGTATGATAGAAAGTCTTCAGGACCCTGCACACATTAAATGCTAGACAGTAGACAACTCAAACTGTCTCTTGTTGTCAGTATACGTTGATGTGAGTATTCACTAGAGTAGCAATCCCAAATAGCTTGTTTTAAAGGATGTATACAGAGTAAGCACAATAATGGACGATATTGTCTGCATGTATGCAGAGATACATTCAGAACTCATAAATGCAGGAGTGACAGATAGATATATGTGTGACTTTGACTAGTCAATGCTTCAAGAGATAAGATTAAAAATCAAGTTGATATAAACTGTAAAGTTGATGTCTATATGACTTATGAAATCGTTATGAATACTAACAAGTCATTATAGAGAGCAAATCGTTATGAACACTTATCAAGTCGTTATGAATACTAACAAGTCATTATAGAGAGCAAATCGTTATGAACACTTATCAAGTCGTTATGAATACTAACAAGTCATTATAGAGAGAAAATCGTTCTGAACACTTATCAAGTCGTTATGAATACTAAAGAAATCATTGCGCAAAGCAAATCGTTATGAGCGCTTAAAGAAATCTTTTTGTAAAGCAAATCGTTATGAGTGCTTAAAGAAATCTTTGTGTAAAGCAAATCGTTATGAGTGCTTAAAGAAATCTTTACGGTAACTTATGAATTCGTTACAACAGGCAAGTTGTTGCGAGTTCTAAAGAAATCGTTACGGTAACTTATGAAGTCGTTACGACAGGCAAGTCGTTGCGAGTTCTAAAGAAATCATTACGGTAACTTATGAAGTCGTTACGACAGGCAAGTCGTTGCGAGTTCTAAAGAAATCGTTACGATAACTTATAGAGTCGTTATGACAGGCAAGTCATTGCACTTTCTAAAGAAATTGTTGCGATAACTTATATATTCGTTATGACAGGCAAGTCGTTGCGCTTTCTAAAGAAATCGTTGCGATAACTTATAGAGTCGTTATGACAGGCAAGTCGTTGCGCTTTCTAAAGAAATCGTTGCGATAACTTATAGAGTCGTTATGACATCGACTTGATTGAAACAATATGACTTTTCGGTCTTATAAGGAAATCATTATGAATTTCAACAGAAATCGATTTGGACTTGGAGAAATATCATGTTGAAAAGATTAAAGCTTCAGAAAAGTAATGCATACCTTTATTGGCTTGATTGACCTTGGTATTTTTCCTGTACTTTAAGACTTATGAAATATTCATTAGATATTATTTATAAAAACTAGTTTAGTTTTGTTAATCACCAAAATACATTAAAATTACATGGGGACAGATTGATCATCAGAAATCAGCAGGGATCAAAAGGAGTTAAATATGCTGCAAGAACTGGAAGTTAAGAACCCAGGAAACAAAGCTATAGAAGTAAAGATGAGAGGAGTGGGAGGGAGACTGATGGAACTATTCAAACTTGAGGAGACTCTATGGAAACAAAAAGCAAGAGTTCAATGGCTAAAAGAAGGGGACAGAAATACAAGGTTCTTCCATCTATCAACAATCATCAGAAGGAGGAGGAATAGAATTGAAGACTTACTGAACAATGATGGCAGGAAATTATCAGACCAAGAGGAAATTAGTAAAGAATTAATGGCCCACTTTCAGGAGAGATGGACCACTCAGTGGGAAAACCTGACAGAAATAGATACATCTCTCCCAATCAAAAGGCTGACTTTAGAGCAAGCTACAACTCTGGAGAGGAAGGTAACTATGCAAGAAGTGGAAGAAGTGATCAGACAAATGCCAGGGGGGAAAGCTCCGGGGCCGGATGGGATGTCAGGTAATTTTTATAAAAAGGCTTGGCAGGATATAAGATATGATGTCTTCTATGCAATCCACTACTTCCTGGCCTCGGGGAGACTGCCTAGATCCCTCAATGCCACCTTCATTGCTTTGGTGCCGAAAGTTGAGAAACTAAGAAGATCAAAGGACTTCAGGCCTATCAACCTTTGCAATGATTTTTATAAAATCTTGGCAAGGATTTTAGTAAACAGACTTAGAAAAGTAATCAGCAACTTGGTCTCCATTGAGCAGGCTACCTTCATACCAGGCAGATCCATCATTGTAAACTGGAGCATGCGATGAAAAGGAGGAGAAGGCCTAGGGATTTGGTACTCATCGAATTGGATATGGAACAAGCTTATGACAGGGTGGAATGGAATTGCTTAGACCAAGTGATGGAAAGGATGGGATTTGGGTTAAAATGGAGAAATTGGATTCAAGTATGCCTTAAAACTACCTCTATGGCAGTCCTGGTAAATGGTACTCCGAGCAAATGGTTTAAACCTTCTAGAGGGCTGAGACAAGGGGACCCATTGTTACCTTATTTGTTTGTGCTCATGTCAGAACTGCTTTCAGCTAGCCTCCACAAAGCAAATGCTCAAGGGAAACTGGTAGGATTCAAAGAAAAAACAAGAAGCTCATCAATCCATCACCTGTTGTATGCAGATGATGTTCTACTAGTGGCCAAAGGTGATGTACAAGAAATTGAAACTTTCAAGGAAGTGGTAGATAACTATTGCAGGCAGACGGGGCAGGCCCTCAACCTTGCTAAATCCAAACTGGAAATAGGTGGGGCGGTGGACAGAATTTCTGTAAAGGGCATAGAAAAATCTTTGAATATGAAAAATGAGAAATCTATTGGCAGGTACCTGGGAATTCAGATCAACCATGTAAGGCCAGCAGAGAAAGCTTTGGAAGATGTATGCAGAATTATGGAAAATAAACTCAAAGGGTGGAAAGGAAAATCATTATCCATGGCTGCAAGAGTGGTTCTGGTGAAACATGTGCTCACTGCCATCCCCACCTACTGGGTAGCAGTCACAAATTTCAGGAAAGGCCAGGTGGAAAGAATTGAGAGATTGTGCAGAAACTTTATATGGAAAGGTAATAAAGAAACGAAAGGCTTGTACCTTGTGGGATGGGAAACTTTAAAGATGCCTGTAGAATGTGGAGGTTTTGGAATAACTGACATCATGGACATGAACACATCTCTGATGCTAAAGTTAGTGGACAGAATCAACTCAGGACAAAGAAATTGCTGGACAGAACTGGTTAGAGATAAAGACATGAGAAAGAGAAATATGGATAAGAGTTACACTTCTATACCCATGTCAGATATCTGGAAAAGAATCAACAAGGAGTACAGAAAGCACAATGAAGACTTTGGTTGGATCCCAGGCAATGGAAAGGAAATTAGAATTCACCAAGATAGCTGGTTCAGGGGCAGAGGTCTTAATGGATGGCCTGTAGAATTCAACACAAACTGTGTAGAGGAGGATAGCAAATTAGAGATATTTTTGGATAAAGAAGGGTGGAATGTGAATAAACTGAGAGAGGTGTTCCCAATGTCAATAGGATTTGAAATACTTAGATTACCAGTGGCAATAGAGAACTCTGAGGATAGAAGGTTATGGTTACCGGGCAAATATGGAAGGTTTTCTACAAAAAATGCGTATGATCATATTAGAAAAAGTAAGATGGAGAGGTGGAGTGACCCCCACACATGCTGGACTGAAATCTGGAACTGGCCCACTGTTCCTAGAATCAAAATCCAACTCTAGAAAATGGCATGGGGAAGACTTCCGACAGGGGTTTATTTAAAGAAACGCAACATAGAAGTTGAGCCGAGGTGTCAAATATGTTTGGAAAAATTGGAAGATCAAGAACATGCATTCATAAACTGTGATGGGGTAATCCAAGTATGGGTTGATGCTGCAAATCATCTGGAGTGGAAAGACACACCAAAAGGGCTGCAAGATCTGTGGGAAAGATGTACAAAGAACAGCGACAGAAGCTCAAAAGAGTCTTATATGAAAATAGTGAGAGCCTTTGTATTGGAAGCTATTTGGAGGAGAAGAAACAAACATTTATTTGAAACACAGGACAGACCTTATGAACTAAAGTTCAGTTCCATCTTAGAAGTAGCCAAAAGCTTTGTCAAAGCTAACATGGGAACTAAGAAGAAGATAAATATTGACAATGGGGGATATGACAAAAAGAGCAAAAATGTGATGAGGAGTTGTTCAGATTTGCAACATTTAGAAACATGTAACAGGAATTGGTGGTATAAGCCAGAAAAGGGATGGATTAAAGGCAACTTCGATGGGGCTAGAAAGGAAGGTAAAAAATCAGTGCACTCAGGAGCAGGGTTCATACTTAGAAATGAAGAGGGTCTCCCTCTCTCTGCAGGAGCAGTATACCTCAAACAAACTTCAATCCTCAAGTCAGAAATTCTAGCTGCCAAACATTATATAGCCAGTGCAGAAATGTTTAGAGATCAAAATTTTGAAGGCTTAATAGTTGAGGGAGATAATGCTGAGGTCATAAAAGCTATAAGGGAACCAGGTAAAGCCCCTTTGGAAATTAGAGAAACAGCGGAAGAGATAAACATCATGCTCACTAGATGGCCTCTCCACAGAGTTAGTCTAGTTGACAGACTGGCAAACAATGCTGCGGATTGGCTAGCAAAACAAGCTAGGATCGCGAAATTCAACATCAATTGGACCTATGCTATTCCTGAAGAACTAAGTAACATTTGCAGGAGTGAAGCCTCAAGGGTACTTTTCAGTGAGAGGAAACCACCGTAATGGGGGTTAAATCAGATTTTTTTACTTTGGAAGGGAAGGTTAGAAAAGTTTGGTTGTATTAGTCAGTTTAATAGTCTACTTTTGTCTCTGGAGCTGATAGGGCTCCTCTCAACTACCAAAAAAAAAAAATCCATCAGATCAACACCAATAATATGAAAATAGAAATAAAACTGTAACGTCTTAAAATTTATAATAAAATATTAATATGATACTAAAAAATTAAAAGAGATAGTAAATTATATGTAAGACATGATCACTTATATAAAACATAATTATATTTAATTTTAGAATATTTTTATATTATTAATATAATTCTTGTACTATCTTTGATTGTGTGCAATTCAATGGGACGACATTCGGTTCCAAAAATAAAATCAAATTTGAAGTCATCATAATTACTAAAAAAATATATTGATTCTAAAAATATAAAATATCAAGAATTATTGATGCATAGAGGTTGAGATTAAGTCAACCTAATGATTTTCGGGACAATTTTTATTTGACAAAAAAATAAATTTTAAAAAAATAAATTATAATTACTATAATTTGTATCATCTCTTAATTAATTTATGTTTGAAATTTTATCTCAATTAAACATCATTTAGACCCCTTAAGTACACACAGGGTTTGCCGCTATATGGCGAATCCTCTGTGCACTTTAGCGGGACGACATTTGGTTCCGAAAATAAAGTCATCATAATTACTAGAAAAATGTATTGATTCTAAAAATATAAATATCAAGAATTGTTGATGCATAAATATTGAGATTAAGTCGACCTAATAATTTTTGGGACAATTTTTAATTGATAAAAAATTAATTAAAAAATTAAAATAAAATTATTATAATTTATATCATCTCTTAATTAGTGTATGTTGAAATTTCATCTCAATTAGACAACATTTAGACCCTTAGATGTTGAGATTAAGTCGACTTAATAATTTTTGAGACAATTTTTACTTGATAATAAATTAATTTAAAAAATTAAACTAAAATTACTATAATTTGTATCATCTCTTAATTAGCTTATGTTTAAAATTTCACCTCAATTAGACACAATTTAGATCTCTTAGATATATCGAATGTGAGAGGGGAAAGAAAAAAAAAAGATTAAAATGGCTTGCCGCAGACCGGACCGTACCGATCTATGGCGTGCCACTGCGACATGTCCGGGTCACCTCATTGGGGTGACTCGACCGTGCCATGGCTCGTTTGGCAGGCCAACAATGAGTCATACTCTTTCATACCTAAAAAAAAAGAAAAGGGTAATTATGTATATATATAATCAAGTTATCTTCTTGCTAATGTGTGTGTTTTTTCTTCAAGAAAGAACTCCTAACTTTTAGCTCCTTCTCCAAGAACATGACTAGATCTGTTACTGGCGTCCTGCCCAGCCTACCAACTTCCAAACACCATGTCGACAGCCCAGCGTTTGTTTATCCTAGGCCAGATGCGTCCGAGGGAGAAATGTACGAAGCCCACATCAATTTAAAACTAGATAACGATAGATGTGATGCTTGTGATTCCGGGTGCATTCATCTGTACGTCTCAAAACTTGCATTAAGATGCCACAGTTACCCAATTTAACCTTGGATTTTTTTTTATGTATACTTGTTTTAGAAGATTAATTGCATATATAAGAATTCTATATACATTTTTTATAGATATAAAATGTCTTTAAAGATTTATCATAGCTATTCATCGTGGAGAACGTTAAGAAGATATTTAAAATATTTATTTTACCTTTTTATAAATATCCCTATTAAAAATAATGACGAAGGGATATTTAAATATGTATTTTTTGACTTGCAAATAAAGTCACAGAAGATATTTTGTATCTGCAAAAAAGGTATACAGATAAATATAAATTCACGTAATTAATCATTCAAAAGAGGTGTATATGCAAAAAAAGAAAAGTCCTTTAACAAACATTGGAGATACGTTCGGACAATGTGAGTGTGACAGACCAAACAAACATGGATATGCTTCTCAAAGCCAACTTGGAAATGGAGACTAGAATTTGGGGAGTTTGTCCTCTCATTTAGAGTTATAAACATGTATGAGCATTAGGCACGGATGATGTCATCTCATACGTCGCGCCTAAGGGCACTACCAATAGGAAACTATTTTAGAAAAGGTTCTTGTATCCACCATTTGTTTTGGAGATATAGCTTTTGTAAAATGACTCTTATTAATTGATGTGGATTACAATATTAACAATTGCGCGCGTTAGATGAGAGAGCATGACAAGACTGTGATACGACCATTCTCTCTTCTTTAATTACTAAATCAGTAGAGTTACTAATGTTGCAATCCACATCAATTTTTGTTATGAAATTAATATTACAAAAAAAATCTCTTTTATTTTGAAGAATTTTTCCTTCTGCCATGAGCGCGAGAACATGAAATTAAGCTAGGATCAAGTAGATGCTCTTAGGCCTTGTATTTAATAAATGAGATTAGCAACTAGCTAGAGCAGATGGTGTTATAGTTACATATCATTTTCTTAATCCAGAGTGGGTACTCTTTTCTATAACCTTGTTTGCTTCTAGTGCAGGATACATGCATGAATCATATGATATGACTTCCCGCCGATGTGTACTTCACCTAGAACTTAAGAACTCCACCACCACAAGTTCTATTAAAAAAAAAAATTTATAGCCCCTAACCCCTGATGTTGCAAGTTCCATAACCCCTTGACCTCAAGTTCTATCTACTAACTTTCATAGCCCTCACTCTTCCACGTGAAGTCACAACTCCCCAAACGTCAACTCCACCTATAAGCCCACAAGTCCTATAACCCCTTGAGCGTACACATTTATTATTGATATGGTATTTTGTAATAAAAGTGATTTGAGAAATATTATGTCAAACTCGCGTCTATATATAGATACAAATAAGTGTAGATCTACATGTGGAGGAGGAAGGTTAACATAACATATGTTCTATAAAATCCGATACACCTCGCCACCATATGTTATGTTAACCTTCCTCCTCCCACATGTAGTCACAAAACCTCCCACCTCTATCCACAGTAACATCCACTCTGCGCAGAGATATTTAGAACAAGTTTGATATTAAGATAGATTGAAGATAAAGTGAAGATATCTTCAAAATTTTAAAAATATTTTTAAAATTTTAAAAATATCTTCATTATATTCTCGATCTATCTTAATATCAAATATGTCTTTTTAGATATTTGGCGAACCCCCCCCCCCACCCCACCCCACCCAACACAACCCTTGTCAGGGGGAATTCCCTCCATCTGAGGGCTGTAACCAAGACCACTAGACATATATGAATGATAAATGATAAAGGGACACTTCAAGACCCATCCCAATCCGATCCTCAGCTATTAAATTTATATCGAGGTAGATTGGGTTACATGATCCACAAGAAAAATTCATAAATAAAGACGTTTCTCTGTTAAGCTGAATGTTAGGGAAGCTCTCTTTAGAAAGATTATTCTTGCCATTAAAAATGGATGAAAACCATGATTCTAATATTATGTGAGTATTAACTGACTCATTAAATTCGACCTATTGATGGATATGCCCAAGCCCTAAATGATCTACATTTATTAAATCCATCGGTACGACCCAATTTGCCCGATTGGGGTGTCATTAGCTGTATCGAATTAAATCAAATTAATCTCAACAAAAAAAAAACCGTCATTTGCTTATTTCCATCCCATTTCAAGTTAATTTTCACTTTATTCTCTCTCATCCACGTCATCAATAGTCAACTCCTCCAATTGCAAGATCCCATCACCATTGTAAGTGGACCGCCGTGGAAACATGCATGGCGAGGCCACCCAATGGTGGTGGCAAATGTTGGGAATCCGGCGAGTGAGAGTTCGCTAACGCTTACAGAGAGTAGTCCTAATACCTACAAAAGAATGCCCATCGTAAAGGGACCTCACTTGCTTCCACCCGCGATCGTCACTGCAACAACAACAAAAAGAAAAGGTGAAGCGTTTTCCCACGAAGATGGCGTCGGACAAGGTGGCCCTGCTCACGAGCCCCGCCGGAGGGGCACCCACCGAGGCGGCAGCACTCCGGAGGCTGCCCTCCTTCCGGGTCGGAAGCCACCGGGTGGCCGGCGTCGCCGGGTGCCGCCGGAGGAGGCTGCCGATCGTGCGGCTGGGTGGTAAAAAGGAGGGGGCGTCGTCGTCTGCGGGCTCTCCGCGGCGGAGGTGGTGGCGGAGGGGGGCGCGGGTGCTGTCGAGGGCGCTGCGGCGGATGCGGGCGAAGCGGCTGAGGTGGCTGAGGCTGCAGTGCGTGCAGGCGGCGAGGGCGCTGCGGACGTTCTACTTGGGGCTGCTGCGGGACCTGGTGGAGGCCGGGGCGTCGCCGGGGGCGGCGGAGGCGAGGGTCATGATGGAGACCTACTTCGCCGTCCCCATCCTCCCCGTCAACATCGCCTCCATCAACATCGGGAGTTTCCGGTGAGGAGAACCGAGAGGTTCTGCGGAAGAACAGAGGGGATCGAAACTGGCAAAAAGAAAAAGGTGGGATCTTTGCTTTCTATGCGTTGCGGCTGCTTCATCACTTTTCTCATCTGATGATCATGGAGAAAATATGTTTTTACTCCTTTCTGTACACAAATTTGATGCTTTCATGCAAAATATTTATGGAATATTTCCTCATATTTTCCCTAAGATAAGATGAAATGTGAGGGAAAAGGAAATTCTAAAACTTTTATGGGAATCATTCTGGTGAATTTTTATGCCGATAAATGTATCAATCGAAATTACGCGGACATAAATATATCTGCTTTAAAAGAAAATTATCATATTTATCTGTTTTTTTCAAACTGCAGTTTGATTTATTGCAAAAACCATTAGAGAGGAGCTTCAGCTCGTTTGTCACAGAAATAAAGTTTTTTTATAACGTTCTACAGTATTTTAGCTACAGTATTTGTAGGTTGTTCAATACCTTCAATTTTACAAAATTAACATGTAATTTGTTAACATATTATTATAAACTATTAATGATTTATATGTCGGATAATTTTTAAATATATTTTATAACTTAAGTGATATATAAAGATGATATTTCATATGTTATTACTCCTTCTTCATTATCAAATATCACAGTATCATATTTTCATTCTATAAATATATCTTTTAAATAAAATAAAATATCTAATTAATTTCAAATTTGATGTTCCCCGCACGAGTAGAAAATTAGTTTTAGCTACAACCAAACTACCCGCATGGAGCTAACATGTATAAGTCATGATTATTTAGTTGTACTACGAAGATTGTGGCCACATTTTTTAATGTAATAAAGGTATTCTTGTTATTATGATAAGAGCAAAATGTTACACGAATAGAATTATAGAACTTTGTTATAATTTTCTTGATGGTAAAGGGAAATGTCGCCCTTTGCGTTAGTGTTAAGTTGTCTCTTAATGATAATTATCTTTTTTATGTGACTTTCTAGAGAGTATACAAAAGGTTGCATAGCCGCGAAGATGCTAATTATATTCTTGGTCTTATCTTAAAACAAAAGGGAAATTATATATATATCTCTCAAATGTATCATATTCGAATATGTATCTTTAAAATCTTCTTATTATAATTTTAAAATCAAAAATTATATTTTTGCGGTTAGTAGTCTCTCAAAATAGAATGAATATTTTATTATTATATAAATAAAACTGTTAAAGAAGGGATAAAAATATAAAAATATCTCTCTTTAAGAGAAGAAAAAGAGGGATTTTATTTCATTTTTTTAAGAGAGAGTTGTAAGGATAAGTTACTTTTTTTACTCTCTTAACTTAAATGTGATTGAGTTAAATAGATAGAATCAAATGATATGTTCACACATGATGACTTTTTTTGTTTCGATTGATGATTTTTTTCAATTTTAAAATATAAGAAATAATATGAAGATTTCAGACAAATATATTCAAGTATAATAGATTTTAAATATATATATATAATTAAAATTTATTATGTTATAAGCCTACATTCTTATCCTTATTCTTGAAGATCTTCATATCATATTACTAAGTGTGCACAAAATCTTCTCTACCTCTCTCGTGCTGTCCAAGTAGGGACATACAAGACATTGAAGGCAGCCAAGACTAACGGCAAGTTATATTCCATCATTCCATCTAGTGCATAATAAACATAAACTAAAGACAACGATATAAATTGAAAAGTAAGATAAGGATAAATTGTAGAAAACATTTGCCCTCAATAAAAAACAGCAAAAAAATCATAATATATATATAGAATGGAGATGATGAATGTAAGTCTTAGTTAGTCACATCACCCTCGGGAACATGCATGTCCAACTTCTACAACAAATGTCCAAAATCAAGTTGTACATTTATAGAATAGATTTGGATATTTATAAGTAACAGCTACTTTCTTATCTTTGTAAAATTCGAAGGATAAGGATAAATTTTTTTTTATTGTTATCCTTTATTTTGTATGTTAATATATCTCATAAAACGTTAAATAAAAAAATCAGATATTTCAAATTACACTTCCTTTATTTGCATCCTTATTTGCTCATCAGATGAACAATTAATATTTCATTGTGAAGGCTTTTTCTTGTTTGGGCCGAAACTCGTTGGGCCAACACTTGAGAGGGAAGAAGATGGTCGCCGGTAGCGAACGGAAATCTGCAAAATCAGAACAAGATCAGGGGGGCCCGGTTGAAGAACCGGGGAGAACCCTCCGATGCCAAAGTCAGTAAGGGACGTGAGAGGAAGGGAGTTCTCGTGTGTGAAGCGCAGGACTTGTGTGAGCAAGGGTGCCTTGAATCACGTACCGCTGTATGGAGGCTTACCAGTACCTTTTATAGGCTGGAGTGCTAAGGGAGAGGGACAGAACATCCTGATCAATGTCGCAAAGGGCGCGCCTGTTAGCGTCTTCCACGGGGGGTTACGCGTTGAGGCGCCCGTTGAGGAGCCGGGCAGCTAACGCACCACTTGATCGTGGGGCGCACGTGGCGTAGCCGTTGTAACTGCCATAAGATGATGAAGGGCCGCTCGGATTCATCCTAGGAGGAAAGTACCGAGCAGGTATCATGTTCGGTGAGATAGACCTGCTGTTCGGTAGCCAAGCCCGCTGCTCGGCACCTGGTACCCGGAGGCATGGCTAGCTTCCATATGCCTGATGCAAGGAAGTGTAGACCCTGTTCGGAAGGAAGGGCCTTTGTCCGAACAGGCTGTGAGACACCTGGAGACGGCTTTTGGGTCCCGCTGGTGTCCGAATGCAGGAACCGGATTAGGATCCTTAAAACTACTCTTGAAACGTCGTGGCACCATGCGATAGGGCCACGTCCGCCTGCCGAACTAGGCCGAGCCATGATGGGCCCCGTGCACGATGGTGGCCAGAAACAGCCACCACATTCATCATTGTTCACCTTTGCATGTACAGAAATAAACTTTCCTTTCTCGAAAAAAGATTTGGACAACTTCACTTGGCATCATTTTTTTCCCATATTAATCTCTTTGAAAAAGAAATTGGATGTTAGCCTGATCTGAATGGCTTCAAGTGTGCATACATTATGTTCATTTCTTTCTTGGGATGCACACCTGTTCATTGCATTGCTTCTGTCATGTTTGAGTGACACATAAACTGATACCCAATGAGATATTTGCCAGATTCCTTTCATACTTTATGGAAATTTGAAAGATGGAGGTCTGGAAAGAATGTTTGGTACAAGTCCATTTAAATTGTAGAGGTTTGTGACAGACTCAACTAAACTTAAAAAGGAAGCCCAAAGCCCTTATTTTCTTTTCTGAAAATCGACAGGACATGAGATGATTCCTTCTTCCTCTCTTTTTGAACAATATTTCTTGAGCTGAAATAATATTTTTTATATATTTATCTGCCCAATAAAAAATGAGATAATAAATAGTTTATAATATAGTTGATCTATAAAGAGGTGATAAAAATATAAGAATAAGATAAGATATATTTTTATTCGAATAACAAGTGAGGTTTATCATAGTATCTTATCTCTTTTTCTTTTTTCATGTTCATGTGTACCAATTATATGGGAGTATTTCAAGATATCATCACTTGCTATAGACCTAGGCGTGAAACAAATATTACTCACTAGATTGATACAATGCTAAATCAGAATAGTGTATATAAATGTACGACGAATACACCTTACATAGTCTATCCACATTTTTATAAATATATGGCATAATATGGAATTTTATTAAAATAATAAATAATCTATAAACTTATCTTATCTTATTTCTTCTCACCTCCATATATTTCAATAATATGAGAGCATACATTTCAATGTTGGGTTTTACCCAATATTAGTGGTCCACTTGTATTGGGCCGCACATCGTAAGACACACCATTAGGTCCAGTTAAAGGAACATGTTATTGGGCTTAACCCATTAAGTGCCCAATTGGATCCTGTTATGGGTGGGATCCTGCTCAGGCTCATTGGGACTGGAGGGGTTGCCGACCCCACCCCATGCGATTAGGGTTGTGAGATTGGGGGGAAGAAGATGAGATAATTACAGTTTTACCCCTTGTTTTCATCTATTTGCTCTTTTACCCTGATTTCTTTTAAGTTTATTGGATCCGTTTTTTTTTTAAATGGGGTTTTAGTTTTTGGATATTGGTTATGGGTCCGGGTTTGGATATTGGGTTTTTTAGAACCATTAAGGATCCATATTCGATGCCATTAAGAACCGATTTCCTATTCTCATAATATCCATTAAGTATCTAGTATTGTTTTTATATCCTTTTAATTTGAACTGTTATGCAATAAGCTATTTCTGCAAAACAGTGGATATAGAAGCAACTCTGGGGTTATGTTTGCAATTCTGTGGTTATTTCTGCAAACAGAAAGGACATTTATATAACAGCATGCTTAAACTTATGTTTTTAACTCCTTTTAATTTAGTTTTAGCATGATTAAAGCTTGTTTATGGACTGATAATTATTGCAATAATCATTAGAGATATTTCTTTTGAGTTTTAACCACATTACAGTTTTATTTATGCATGAATATCTCTGTTTTCAGATTGCAATAATTATTGTATTTATGTCCTTTTGCTCATATTAAGAGTTGCATTGATGCTATTATGAGTTTTGGTGAGATTTTTTGATTTCTAAATGGTTAGGTAGATCACCAAAGTGGCACTAATCATGAAGAATGATAAAATGTGAGCTCTCACCTTGCACTTTCTCCACACTTGCACAATAGGTAGCTATTTCTTGGCTTGGATGAACTCTCCGTCGGATATTCCTTCTGCCGGACTAGTGACTCCTTGTGCAAGACCTCCGTAAGTCTCCTCTGGCCATGGATTCCCACATGGCCGACGAGCAGGTTGTATCATGAAGTTCCCCAGTGTTAGTGTGCACTCATATTAAGTTTTGATAGTATCAATGATGAGCATTATAGTTGTTTGTTGTCATTTTAATTGGTGGGGAGGATATTTTTGCGTCCCGAATGTATAAGTAGATCACCAAAGTGGCCTTATGCATGAAGGATAATGAATTATTCTCATTAAGAAATTAAAATAACATCAAACTTTGTGTTCTTGGCTTGAATGTGAAATTTAACTCCAAAGAGTATTTTATTTTCATGCCTGAATAGGGTAGAATAGAATTTGTGTGCACGGAGACTATTGAGATTATGTACCCAAAGTACTCTCTCTTTACATCAAAGTGTATATAAATTTTAGTTCTATCACTTAAGTTATTTTCTTGGGAGGTTGTCCACTAGCATATTGTAATTACCGCCCAAAGGAGGAATTATAATGATGCATCAGGACAACTAGTTAAAGTATTCATTAAGTTGTTAGAATTACTTACTTCAGTTCACTGTCTCAACTTGCTATTTATCATGATTTATATGTGAGCATTTGTTATTTTCAGGTACTTCTCTATTGTTTGCCCCTTCACTGTCAGTCCGTATCTCAATGGGACAAATTTTACTGATGGACAAGGGTAATGGTTGCATTAGGGTGCATGGACTTAGTTTAGCATTACGTGAGGATCAAGTCTGCTGCTATTACAACTGCAACACTCAGGAACAAAGACTCATTTTGAAAATGGGAAGGTCCCAACCGCTTATGCCTTCTGTTTCTTCAGGACATGTGGGGCATGTTGCCCAGCTAGCTAGCCCAGAGGGGGGTGAATGGGTTATTAAAATTTGATCTTTGATTAAACCTGTTCACTAAAAAGATTACACAACAGCTTTAAACAGAAGTTAGAGTTAGAGGAAAAAGATAGCAAACGCACAAAGACACAACCACACGACACAAGGATTTTTATCCTGGTTCGGAACTCCTCTCCACAGGAGACCTACGTCCAGTCCCTGAGCAATGCCTCAGGATTTCACTAACAAGGGTACTATCCCCTCACAGATCCTTACACCAGCCTCAACTGGTCTTCCTTCAACCTGAAGGGAAAACAACCACCCTGGATACCACCAGGTCTTCCTTCGTCCAGAAGGGAACAACCAATGAAGAGAAAATTTAAGAACACGCTTCAGACACTAGCTGAACTAGCTACAAGCTGAAGCAGACGAGCCTCAAGAGAGAAAAGGATTTAACAGGGTTCCTCTCCAAGGACTACACTGGCTCTCACACAAGAATTTCTTCTATGAACACTGAGAGCAAAAGAGCTACGGAAAACAATTGGAATGGACGCTTGTCTCTTGTTTGAAACTCAGAGGACTCGAAGAACTTGAGTTGCTTGCTTTTCAGAATGATATTCACTCTCGTTCTTGTTTCTTCTCCGTCTTGAGTCTTGTATTTAAGCTTCTACTTGAAATTTGAACGTTAAAGGTACCGTTGTCTCTCATCCAGGTGTACGTTAGACTGAAAGAAGTTGGAGTCTTGGAAGCTTCCAGTCAACAGTCTTTGAACACTTTGAACACGCAAAGAGAAGAGATCTTTTAGATATCTTTTGTCTTCTATTTGAATTAACGTTGCAAAGTGGAGATGGATCTGTTATCTGCACGCTTATCAAACAGATAGCAAACAGCTAAGCTGTCTCTGATGTCAGTCACGTTAGAAAGAATAGCATGGAAATAGTAAGACCAATTAGCTGAAACTAAAAGACGTTTGCAGAATAGGCATGATTATGGAATATCTTCTGCATGCATGCAAAGATACGTTTAGGTCACATCACATGCAGGTGTGTCAGAGATATGTATACGTGGACTTTGACTAGTCAACACAGATAAAAACAAGTCAATGAGATATACAAGTGATGGCTCAATGACTTACGAAATCGTTATAACCCATAGCAAATCGTTCTATAACAGAGGATATAAGAAATCGTTATGAATCATGGCAAGTCGTTCTGATTCTGAAGAAATCGATGTGAAACACTTAACAAATCGTTATGAGATGTAATCGTTGTGTTTCTCAAGAAGTCGTTGTGAAACACTTAAGAAATCGATATGAAGTGCAAGTCGTTATGAGTTTCAAAGAAATCATTACGAGAACCAAAGAAATCGTTACGGCTTAGCAAGTCGTTATGATAGTACAGAAATCGTTATGAAACTCTTAACAAATCGTTGCACAAAGCAAATCGTTATGAGATCTGAAGAAATCGTTACGAGGTCTAAAGAAATCGTTACGCCTTAGAAAGTCGTTGCGAGTTCTAAAGAAATTGTTACGAGGTCTAAAGAAATCGTTACGCCTTAGAAAGTCGTTGCGAGTTCTAAAGAAATCGTTACGAGGTCTAAAGAAATTGTTACGCCTTAGAAAGTCGTTGCGAGTTCTAAAGAAATCGTTACGAGGTCTAAAGAAATCGTTACGGCTAGAGAGTCGTTGCGAGTTCTAAAGAAATCGTTACGAGGTCTAAAGAAATCGTTACGCCTTAGAAAGTCGTTGCAAGTTCTAAAGAAATCGTTACGAGGTCTAAAGAAATCGTTACGGCTAGAGAGTCGTTGCGAGTTCTAAAGAAATCGTTACGAGGTCTAAAGAAATCGTTACGACAGTCAAGTCGTTACGGTTCGAAAGAAATCGTTGCGATGTCTTAAAGAATCGTTGCGATATCGATTTGTTTTGAACTTTTCGATCAGAAAGGAAATCGTTCTGCTTATCAAAGAAGTCGATGTGAAGTATGAAGAAGTCGATACAAAGACTTGGACAGAATATGAGATGCGACTTACCTGATTGTCCTGAACTTTCATTTTTCTTCTATTTCCTGTTCTCAAAGCTCAAGAAATTCATTAGTACTATTTTG
Source organism: Colocasia esculenta (assembly GCA_014218235.1). Classification (NCBI taxonomy): domain Eukaryota; kingdom Viridiplantae; phylum Streptophyta; class Magnoliopsida; order Alismatales; family Araceae; genus Colocasia; species Colocasia esculenta. The sequence goes on along the minus strand of CM024763.1, from coordinate 39,945,305 downwards.
TTAATCAACAAAATTCATTAGTACTATTTTGTTAATCATCAAAATTTAATATATAAATAAGTGAATTAATTTATATGGGGAAAGTTTGGTCATCAGGGCAAAGCTTAAGGGATCTATCCCAGATAAGACCATAGCAAGTGAATTTCTTAAGGCAATTGAGGAACAATTTAAAAGTTCAGATAAAGCTAAAGCCAACACTCTGATGGCTAAGCTTTCCTCAATGAAATACACTGGCAGTGGTAGCATTAGGGAACATATCATGATGATGAGAGATATCGCAGCACAACTCAATGCCATGGAGGTTCCATTTCAGATACTTTCCTAGTCCATTTCATCTTAAACTCTTTGCCAAATGAATATGAGGCATTTAAGATCTCCTATAACACACATCAGGCAAAGTGGTCTGTCAATGAATTAATGACCATGTGTGTTCAGGAGGAGGAGAGTTAAGAGGAGAGAGAAATATACAGTCATGTTTACCTCTCATAAAGCTTCTGGATAGGAAAAAAAAGGGTGTCTAGAAGAAGGGCAAGAAGAAGAATAAGTCAAAAGGCAAAATTGACAAGTGCTTCTTCTGCAAACAACCTGGACATGCTGAGAAAGACTGTCTGAAAGGAGGCATGGTTTGAAAAGAAATGTATTTTCTCATCTTATGTTTGTTATGAGTCTAATTTAGTAATGTTCCTAAGATACATGGTGGATTGACTCAGGTTCTACTGTGCATGTTGCCACTTCTATGCAGGGATTTCTTTCCCAAAGGCCTCCGAATGAGGGTGAGCGAAGCATCTTCTCAGAAAATAAGACGTGCTCACAAGTCAAGGCCATAGGGATTTATAAGATTATTTTGGGATCAGGATTTTTTCTAGATTTGAAAGACACTTTTTATGTACCATCTTTTAGTAGAATTTGGTTTCAGTATCAAAACTTGATTCAGAAGGTTTTCGTATATGTTTTGGAAACAATTCATTTGAATTAATAAATGATTCTATAGTTATTGGTACTGGTTTCTATCTGATGGTTTATATAAATTGTGTCTTAGCAATGTAAATGAACAATCTCATCATATCCTGCATACTTCAGATGTGGCAACAAGCGTGGTAGAGTTAATGAAAACTCATCTATGTTGTGGCATAGGAGATTGGGTCATATCTCCATTAAGAGACTTAAGAGGTTAGTGGGAGAAGGAGTACTTCTACTACTCTAGATTCACTGACTTTGAGACATGTGTTGATTGCATAAAAGGAAAGCAACACACACGCCTAATAAGGATGCCACTAGGAGTTCTCAAGTGCTTGAAATAATCCATACTGATATATGTGGTCCCTTTCCACCCTGTTTGTCTGGCGAAAGGTACTTTGCCACTTTATAGATGACTATTCTAGATTCATGTATCTCTATTTACTTCTTGAAAAGGCAGATATCTTCAATGCCTTTAAGGATTTCAAGAAGGAAGTGGAGAAACAATCAGGAAAAGTAATCAAAATAGTCAGGTCTGATAGATGTGGTGAGTATTATGGTAGTACACTGAGATGGAAAAGGCCCGGACCATTAGCAAGATTCCTTAAGGAGGAGGGTATTATACCACAATATACTACCCCTGGCAGTCCATATCAGAATGGAGTTGCAGAAAGAAGGAATCGAACGCTTAAAGAAATGGTCAGGACAATGTTAAGTCATTCTACCTTACCCTTGTCCTTGTGGGGGAAGGCCATTAAGACAGCTGCACACATAGTGAACAAGGTTCCTACGAAGGCTGCACCCAAGACTCCTTTTGAGCTATGGTGTGGTAGGAAACCTTCAGTAAGCTACATGCGCACATGGGGGTGTCCAGCTGAGGCCAGACCATATAATCCACAAGAAAAGGCTTTTGATCTCAGAACAACCAGTGGATTCTTCATTGGTTATCCAGAGAGATCAAAGAGGTATAGGTTTTATTGTCCATCACATGTCCCCATCATTATAGAGACAGATAAGGCAAGATTTCTTGAGGATGGTGGAGTCAGTGGGAGTGGACCTTCTTGAGAGATTTCTTTTGAAGAGTTACAGGATCAGGTTGATATACCTGTAGTAATTGACAACTTTGTTCCATGTTCATTCCTCAGAATGACATTGCTGGGGAACAAGAAGTTGTAGTTGGTCCACCTCAAGTGACTCCACAACCAGTAGATATTGCACATGTTGACCAACCACCTCCTCAGGTGGATCAGGGGCCAACAATACGTCGATCTCAGAGAGTCAAGAAACCTGCCATATCTGATGAGTTTTTAGTGTACCTACAGGAAGATGGTTTAGACAGGGGTGATATTGATGATCCAGTGACGTTTTCACAAGCCATGGAGAGTGAAAAATCCACCTATTGGTTTGAAGCCATGAAGGAAGAGCTTGACTCAATGGCTAAAAATCAAGTCTGGGAACTCGTCAGCTTACCAAAAGGGTCCAAACTTGTTGGATGCAAATGGGTATTCAAAACTAAAGTGGACTCTAAAGGTAAAGTTGAGCGATATAAGGCCAGATTGGTGGCTAAGGGTTTCACTCAAAGGGAAGGTATTGACTATGATGAGACTTTCTCTCCTGTTTCTAAGAAGCTCTCATTCAGGATAGTCATGGCTTTGGTTGCTCATTTTGATTTAGAGTTGCACCAAATGGATGTGAAAACGGCATTTCTTAATGGGGACCTAGATAAAGAAGTGTATATGGAACAACCTCACGGGTTTCATGTTGACGGGAAAGAACACTTGGTATGCAAATTAAAGAAATCCATCTATGGACTTAAGCAAGCCTCCCGTCAATGGTTCATTAAGTTTAGTGAGATCATAATGTCCTTTGGGTTTAAGGAAAACATTATTGATGAATGTTTATACCTAAAGGTCAGTGGGAGTAAGTTCATTATCTTGCTTTTGTATGTAGATGACATCTTGCTTGCCAGTAGTGATCTTGGTTTATTACATGAAACAAAAGTTTTTCTTTCTGAAAACTTTGAAATGAAAGATTTAGGTGAAGCTCAATATGTGTTGGGCATTGAGATCACCAGGGATAGACCATCTGGCACTTTAGGTCTTTCCCAAAAGGCTTATATCTCAAAGGTCTTAGAAAGGTTTAACATGTAGTCCTGCGCACCCGATAAAGTACCCATTGTTAAAGGTGATAAATTTAGTAAATTACTGTGTCCCAAGAATGACTTAGAAAGGAAGCAAATGGAATCTATTCCTTATGCTTCAGCCGTTGGGAGCCTGAAGTACCTTCAGACTTGTACACGTCCAGATATAGCGTTTGTTATGGTATGCTCAGCAGATACCAGAGTGACCCAGGCATAGATCACTGGAAGGCTGCCAAGAAAGTCATGCGTTTTTGAAAGGCACAATGGATTATATGCTCACATATAGAAGGTTAGAACAGCTAGAGGTCATTGCATACTCTGATGATTTTGGTGGCTGCCTTGACACGAGGAAGTCCACATCAGGCTATGTGTTCCTCTTGGCAGGGGGAGCTATTACCTGGTGCAGTGAAAAGCAGAGTGTTATAGTGACTTCCACTATGGCAGCTGAGTTTATTACTTGTTTTGAGACTAGTGGTCAGGCCATTCAGTTGCGGAATTTGCTCACAGGTCTACCGTTTATGGATTTCATCTCCAGGTCTATCAAGATCTACTGTGACAATTCCGCTGCAGTTTTCTTCTCTAAGAACAATAAAGCATCCAAGGGTGGTAGAGCCTTGGATATTAAGTATTTTGCTCTTAGAGACAGAGTGAGGAATCATGAAGTGTGTATAGAACATATTGGGACAGATCTTATGATTGCTGGCCCTCTCACTAAAGGACTACCTGCTAGCGTCTTTTGTAGTCATGTGATTCCGATGGGTCTTGTAAGCTCTCTCGATATGTTATAACACTTTCAGTTGACATTATGTTGTTATTTGTGATCACATCAATGTCATGATTCTTCTATTGTTTTCTGCCTATTCCATTTATTTGTGTATACATGTTGGCTATGGTTTGGCAGAATACATGCTTAAGTGGTGACCAGCAGATAAACATTAAGTTTGAGTTTATCTATGATTTCAGGTTTGATGTTCAATTGTAGTGAGTTGGTGGCATTGTGGTACATGGAAGGTGGTGTGTAATTTGAATGCATTTACCGCCATGACCCATGTCATTTGATTTACTATATTTGAACTCTTCAGGTTCCATTAATTGGAGTGGTATGTGATTTTGGTTTTAATCATGCGCGCATGTACCGTGTTTTTCCCTTCAGGTGCAAGCCCAAGACATCAAATCTTCAAGAGTCATTTTAAAACTATATCAGTCTATATTATATGTATATTTTCAAAGAAGATTTGATGCACTTGTGACAAGTTGGACCAAGTGAGAGAATGTTGGGTTTTACCCAATATTAGTGGTCCACTTGTATTGGGCCGCACATCGTAAAACACACCATTAGGTCCAGTTAAAGGAACATGTTATTGGGCTTAACCCATGAAGTGCTCAATTGGATCCTGTTATGGGTGGGATCCTGCTCAGACCCATTGGGACTGGTCCCTCCTCTCTATAAATATATGTGAGACTCCCCATCAGGTCATACACACAACTACAGACACATAGAGAGAGGAAATCAGACAGAGAGCGCAGCGGGTTACGCGTCTCTCTTCCCGACGTCCGTACGTTGATCGACTTCCGGCGTCGTCTTCCTCCTCACATGTGGGATGACTTCCGCATCAGGTACACATCCCCAACATTCAAATGTTTCTGCATGCAGAACTTTAACTTGGAAAAGGGGGGCCATTATCATTTATTACGAGAAAATTATTTACTATGAGAAATGTCAGCTATCTAATTTAGTTGTATTGTTTGAAAAATAATTTTATTGATCTACTTCATATTTATATGAACATGACATAGCACAACTCCCATGTATCGTTGTCACCATGTTACCACCAATCTCTAACCCTGCCCAAACGCCCAAATTCACCTGAGTCTCTCACACACACACACACACACTCTCTCTCTCTCTCTATGTAATGCCCATGTAAAAACACTTTTTCTCTTCTTTCAAAAGCAAAAACCAGAAAGTAGCAGACCATTTTGGGCCAGGTTGCCACGAACAGGGCTTGCTTCTAGGCCCATGCGAGAGGCCTTCACGGACTAAGCTGGGCCCGAGTCTATCCATCTCCTTTCGCGTCAATTCATAATTTTTATATCTAAAATCTGTGCATGTGAAACACACATGTAGTCCTCCCTACAAAGGGAAAAAAAAGGAAACAGATCTGGATGGTACACCAAGGCTGAATCAAAGTGTTGGCACGTCTTGAAAGAGGTTCACTTACTTGTCGGTGGAGGTAATTTTTAAGATGTTTTAAAAATTGAGAATAAGTTTCATTTTTGTCTCGTCTCAAGAATCAAGATATATGTTTGTATAATTTGATGGTTGATCAAATTGTCTGAAAATTGAAGAAAGTGGTACACGCCTGCTAATGAGCGATTCAGCAAGTAAAGCAATTTTTGAAAAACAGAGTCCAATGGATTAATAGCAGATTAACTCACTCAAACGTATGTTTGAACGACATCCTTTTTTATAAAGTGTTTGGTTATATTTTTTATAATTTTTTCTCTTAAATTTAAAAAAGAAGATGGACGGACGTGTAGATACATTTTGGTAAGTAATTTTTTATTTTAGGAAAGAAATATATCTCATGTAAATTTCTTCCAAAACAAAAATAATTATAGAGCAATATTAAAAAAAAAAACACGTACAACCCTCCTCCTCCCCCGACTGCACCCCCCCCCCCTAAACGCCAGATCACCCCCCTCCTCCCCTACCCTCTCCTGACTGTGCTTAGGGGTGTAACGAGCCAATACGTTCGACGAGTAGCTCGAAACTCGACTCGATAAAAATTCGATTTGACTCTTTATTTAATTAACAAGTCGAACTTGAATAAAAAAAAACTCGGTTCATAAACAAGCCGAGTCTGAACATATGTGAGCTCAGCTCGATTATACTCATGAATAGCTCGTTTAAGAGCTCAATTAAATACTTGTTAATAGCTCATCTAAGTACTCGTTAACACTTGGTTTAAATATTTATTTAAATATAATATAATAATGAGAATATATTGATATAAATATATTTATTTATTTTTATAAAATTATTATTACAATATAAAATACTTATGAGGGCTTAAATGTCATAAACTAAATCCCAGTCTATACACACAAATTATGTAAATGAGGGTATACACAAATCATGTAAATAGAGACATGAACACAAAATTTAGTGTTGCAAGGTCCCCCAACATATCAAACATCTTCTTCCTCCCGAGACTGACCTGCGTAGAAGGTGAGCCCCCAGTGGGGCCGATGGGTGCGCGGTCAGACATCGGTGTCTCCGGCGAATAGGCCGTAGCCTCGCAAGGGATATCAATACACACATGTCTATGGAAATATAAAAGAACATGCTGAACATATAAGAGATTCCATATTTTACACATGTTCACATGAAATGTACCTATTCAGTTGTGAACCAAAGTCATAGTACAAGTACAACTGCCTGGGACAAAATCCCCAAGGCACAACAAGTGGAAACATTACTCTGCTGGTGATGTCGGCCAACCTCTGCCACGGTGCGGTCCTGAACTAGATAAGGGACGGGAACCCTCCTGCTCTCCTTCACCGGGAAGAAGAAGGGGTGAGCTTCACAAGTCAGTAGCTCAGTAGGGTAACTCCCCAAAAGCGGAGAAGGCAATGTACAACAAATATAGTAAGCATGACTTATAAGCAATTAAAAAGGGAAACTCAGCCTACACATGAAACTACAGACCACACAGCTGTAGGCCCAAGCCTAACACCTTTAGGGACTCCGGCCCGAGCTCCTTAAAGTGAGGCACTGGAAAACTGGACTAGTTGGGGACTCGTACGTCTATTGGTGTCCGTCCCCCAACCACGAGCATGCTACAAGCGACTGCACACCCACAAACACAAGTCCCTGCCCACTGACGTCTTTCCCTCAGCCGGACGTACAACTCTATAACGTTGTAGCCATTCGGATCTATGTTTATTGGTTCTGGCATGGTGCTTGTTGCTGCAAGGGCAAAGGGGGTTGATCAGGTCAATCTGAGTGGGCCCCGAGGCGATGATGTGTCGTCGTCGGTGAAGGTTGACGAAGCTCCAGCCTACAGAAACCACCGAGTCGCCTCAGTGGGGAGACACTCCGACGCCCAAGTTAGACAAATGAAAAAGTAGGGAAGAGAGTATCAATGCCACGAGTAGCATACCTCTGTCCGGTGGTGTCTCCTTCATTTTTATAAGGGGGGGTTTTGCGAGGCAGGCCACTGCCAGTTGCCTTAATTTGCGTCTTTGATTTCCTTGTTATGCCAAGGGGTGGTTTTAAGGCCGGAGCACGATCACCAGGATTGCCAGCTGCAAAAAGGGGGGAGGTATCGTGGCCCAAGATCCTCGAGCCCTTCCATAGCAAGCCCGCTAGGTTAACAAGCGCAAGACCAGCTGGAGTTACCTCGAATAGCGATTGGATGATCTTTGGCCCTCGGATCTATCGAGGACCCACGCGTCGGGAGCGTCGGGTCGCCAATTTCCGGAAGACGTCGTCGGCGATAGTTTCTGCGACTGGCAACCAACATCATTGGCCCCCGGGTTCTTGTCGGAGAGTTTACAAGATCCGAGGAGAAGCCAAGCAAGACCAAACTTTCTAATTCTTTCTTGACGATGCCTGCTATTTACGCATACCGAGGTCGATTTCGCCATTCGCCGGCACCGACTGCGGGCGTGTTTTCTGACATAATGATTTGGGGGTCGCGTGGGACATCGTGCGCATTTATGGGTGATTTGAGAGGTCAATCGCCGCGAGATTGCCTCGATTCCCTTGCTAATGATGGCACTACCTAAAAGGCGGCAAGCGTTACCGATCCGGGTGAACGTCTCCTGCCTGTCGGGCTTCTGACGCGTGGCGGCGCCTCGTCCGTTCAAAGTTTTTGGCTTGCCATTGATCGTTCGATCACGCTTAGGCCGCTGATCCTAAAAATAGGCGGATCGTCGCGGAGCCGGGGTTGCCTGCTTCTTTCCTGAAGGTGGTTTCCAGCGACTGTGGAGCATTCTTCCGACATCATGCCTTTTACCGCATCGCCCTAAATGCGTCGTCGGCTCAGCCCTTGCTTGCTCTCCCTCGAGGTAAGCGATGAGCCTAACGCAGTCTCTGTCCTTTCATGGGGAGTCTTCCTCTAGAACAGATAGCGATGCCCCTTCTTCATACGATCAAAGAACCAGCACCTTTGTTTATGGCCCAGTAGAGGAGGGTTTCATTTTGAAAGTCCAACCTGGGGGCTATGTCCCTCATGCTCCTTCTGCTCATACCTCGGGGGATCGTCGTCTAGCCGACAACGTCGACGACGCATGGTGTGAGACGAACTCCGAGACTTTCTACTGGGTTAGGAAACGTTTGAGCTGCTCCCTCTCAGCCGACGTCGTGTTTTTCGCTAATAAGCGTTTTCGAGCCCATCACGCTCTAGAGGAGGGGGGGTGTGCATATATTCCGAGGCGATTCGTGCTGGTCTACGCTTCCCTTTCCACCCCTTCATCATAGCTTTTCTCTTTGAGCTGGTGCTGCCCCTTCTCAACTAGCACCAAACTCGTGGTGGACGGTCGGGTTGGTTCCTCGTCGTTTGTGTATCGGTCGACGTGTCCCCGACACTTCGCCTTTTCTTTTATTGTTTCTCCGTAAATCCGTTTGGCGAATGACTTTACTTCTCAGCTCGGACTGGGCGACAGATCCTTAATCGCCTCCTGTCATCCGTTCATGGATGGAAGAGGAACTTTATTTTCCTATATTCTCCCTCTGGTGGCCCTTTCCGATCGAGTGGTCCGAGGTCGACGTTCGAAGCAAGGCGTTCGGGCCACCCAAGCTTAGCAAATCTGAGCTTCTGGATTTCTCCTACCTACGGGAAGCAGAGAAACCTGACCTGGTCGAACCATCCAACGCGTTGCTCGAGCTGATTGCCGAAGGCTCTGAAGGTCGTCGTCACCCTGTCTCTATATTTCCTTCAAAATTCCTCGAGTTTTACTGACACATTGGTTGGCTCTTTTGTAGTGATGGCAGACATGACCTCCACGGTGCGCAAGGTAAGGGCGGGCCCCTCACTGGCCGACCTCGCACGGGCTCGGAGGGATAGGAAACGCCCGGAGAAGCGCCCTTTGGAGGGGGTCTGAGGCTCCCGCCGTCGTCGCGAGGAAGGAAAAGGAAGATAGCTCGGGAGTCGCTGCCTCACAGCTGGCCGTCGAGGAGAGGCCGACGAAACAACTCCAACCTTTGACGCCGTCCTCATCGACAATGCCTCCTGAAATAGCTCGGATCAAAATAGCCCTTGATCCGGTCAGTTGGGGTCAGACCTCAGTTCCAGTAGAGCTGAAAGCGGAAGCCCTCGGGAAGTCCCCCAGGAGGCTAGTCAGTGAGTTCTACGCCATGGTCTTGGCGCAGATGTCGACTTTCGACGGCTTCATGCATTGGGCCGAGGTGAAGAGCGCATCCTCGGACAAGCGAGTAGCCGAGGCAGAGGCGGTCGCCGCATCGGAAAAGTCCCTCCGACAAAAAGATGCCAAGGAGGCGAGGAAGACTGAGTGCGAGCTTCGGGCGTTGCTAGCATCTGCGAACAAAGCTCTAGAAGCTGAGAAAGAGGCGCTCCAGGCTGCGAAAGCAGATCTGGCCGACGAGGCAGCGTCGTTCAAGCTGTTTCGTGAGAAGACGGCCCAGCTTGTGTCGGACGAGCGCGAGGCGGCGATACTGGAGTATCGTTCCTCTGAGGAGCTCTCCGATGAGATTGGCGGATTATTCCAGGAAGGCTACAGCGATTGCCTCGCCCGTGTTGCCGAGCTATTCCCCAACCTCGACCTTTCGGGCGTTAGTGCGACAAAGGAGGATGCCAAGGAGGAGGCGACTGCTGTCGTGGTGGATGAGGCTATGTCTAAGGCAGCCAACGAGATATACGTCGAGGCGGCCGAAAAAGTTGTGGCTGAGGATTAGCGAGACCGGGAGAAGTTGTAGCCGGTTCACGTGTCTTTTCTTTCTTTTTGTCAAACAACGCTTCGAGGTGTTTATTCGCACAGGCTTAAGATCATTTCGTGTATTGAAACGACCTTGTTTATTTGAAAGAGTGCCGTCGTGATTTCGTACGATTGTAAGGTGCCGCAGTGACCTTGTACAGTGGTAGAGTGCCGACACGACCTCGTTTATGCGAAAGAGTGCCGAAGCGACCTCGTTTATGCGAAAGAGTGCCGAAGCGACCTCGTATAATGATAGAGTGCCGAAGCGGCCTCGTTTATTCGAAAGAGTGCCGAAGCGACCTCGTATAATGATAGAGCGCCGAAGCGACCTCGTTTATGCGAAAGAGTGCTAAAGCGACCTCGTTTATTCGAAAGAGTGCCGAAGCGACCTCATACAATGATAGAGTGCCGAAGCGACCTCGTTTAATTGAAAAGAGTGCCGAAGCAACCTCGTACAATGATAGAGTGCCGAAGCGACCTCGTTTAATTGATTCAAGCATAATAGTTTCGCAAGTGCTCGGCGTTCCACGTCCTCGGGAGAGCAGCTCCGCCGAGGTCCTCGAGTCGGTAAGCGCCATGGCCGAGGTTCTCTGACACACGGTAGGGTCCTTCCCAAGCAGCCGACAACTTCCCACTGGACGACCTGGGGTCCGAAACTGATAGCTTTCTTAAGACCAAGCTTCCGACATTGAAGCTTCTCTCTTTGACATTTCTGTCAAAGCTCCTCTTTACCCTCCTTCGATATGCCTCCATTCTTGCCGACGCCTTTCCTCGCTTCTCCTCGATCAGGTCCAGCTCAGCGCGAAGAGAGGATTCAGTCATCTCCTGATTGAAGCCGAGGACTCTCCCAGAGGGGGCGAGCATCTTTATCGCTGTAACGGCTTCTACTCCGAAAGCGAGGGCGTATGGCGATTCTTGTGTTGCTTCTCACGACGTTGTGCGGTATGCCCACAGGACGTGGGGGAGCTCCTCCGTCCATCGTCCCTTGTGGTCCTTCAGCCTTCTCTTCAGCCCATCCAAGATCATATGATTTGTCACCTCGGCCAGCCCATTGGACTGTGGGTGTGAAACCGAGGAGAATCGGTGATCCACCCCCAGGGCCGAACAGTTTCTCTGAAAGCGGGCGTTATCAAACTGCTTGCCATTGTCGGTGACGATTATTTTGGGGACGTCGAACCTGCATATAATATTCTTCCAAACGAAACCCCAGGCATTGGCATCTGTAATTTTTGCCAATGGCTCGGCCTCCACCCATTTGGTGAAATAATCCACGACCACTATAATGAACTTTTTTGGCCTGTCGCCGGCGGGAAAGGACCGAGGATATCCATACCCCTCTGCGCGAAAGGCCATGGCGAGACCAGTGGCGTGAGCTCGGCTGGAGGTCGTCGGTCAAACTTGCCGAAGAGTTGGCATTGATGGCACTTTTGAACACACCTCTCGGCATCTTTTAACATGGTCGGCCACCAATAACCTTGCCGCGTGATCCTCCTAATGAGTGATCGGCACCTGTATGGCTTCCGCACGTTCCTTCATGGACTTCGCTGATGATTTCCTCGGTATGACCAGGGGAAATGCACCAGAGGTGCGGGTAGCTGAACCCCTTTCTATATAGATCCTCGCCGATGAGGAAGAACCTGGCGGCTCGCCTTTTCGTCTTGCCGGCCTCAATTCTGTCGTCAGGAAGTAGGCCTCTTTAATGAATTCGATCAAAGGGGTCATCCAGGTTGTCGGGGCGCTGGTGCACATCACTTCTTTGGCCGTCACGGATGATTCGCTGAGCTCCTCTATTAGTACCGACGATCTCCCTTCCGCTGATGACGATGCGAACTTGGACAACGCATCGGCTTGTGAGTTTTCTGCTCGCGGGATCTTTACCACCTCGGCTAAATCGAACCCCGAGAGCAGCCGATTGACCTCGGCCATGTACGACGCCAGCTTCGCTTCTTTAGCCTCGAACTCGTGCGCCACCTGACTTACGACTAGTTGAGAGTCGCTGAAAACGGAGACCCTTTTCGCTCCGAGGGATTTTGCCCTTTTCAGCCCTGAGATTACAGCCTCGTATTCAGCCACGTTATTAGAAGCTTCAAAGCCAAAACGAACTGCATACCTTAGGTCAAGCCCATCGGGGAAGTGGAGGACCACTCCCGCACCGCTCCCTTGGGAATTTGACGCTCCATCGACGAACACCTTCAAGTGCTCGTTTTCCTCTTCCTCCTTCTGTGGCCTTCTCGCCGTTCCTTCATAAATGAAGTCCGCCAGAGCCTGAGCCTTTATCGCGACCCGAGGTTTGAAAGTGACGTCGAACTCCCCGAGCTCTATGGCCCACTTCGCCAACCTCCCCGAGACCTCGGGTCGGGTGAGGACTTGCTTGATAGGGACGTCGGTGAGGACGATGATTTTGTGTGCCTGAAAATACGGGCGTAGCCTCCTCGCCGCCATCACGAGAGCATATGCAACCTTTTCAAGGTCGATGTAATGTTGCTCGGCTCCTTGCAGCGCCTTGCTGGGTAGTACACCGGAAGGTGGTTGCGATCTTCCTCCCGCACGTGCATAGAACTGATGGAATGAACTATCCTCGATAGGTACAGTAGTAGATCCTCCCTTGCTATCGGCTTGCTCAATGTTGGAACATGCGCCAAGTGCGTCTTGAGGCCGTCGAAGGCTGCCTGGCATTCCTCGGTCCACTCGAAGCGCCCCCTCCTCAGCACTTCGAAGAAAGGTCTACACCTTTCTGCCGACCTGGACATAAATCTGCTTAGGGCAGTAATCCTACCATTGAGCCGCTGTACCTCCTTCACCGTTCTCAGGGGCGTCATGTCCATGATGGCTTGTATCTTCTCGGGGTTGACATCGATTCCTCTGTTGGAGACGAGGTAGCCGAGGAATTTCCCCGCCCGCACGCCGAAGACGCACTTCTCAGGATTGAGCTTCATCCCGAATCACCTTAGCACCTTGAATGTCTCGGCCAAGTCATGGATGTGATCCTTGGTGTGTCGGATTTTCACCAGCATGTCGTCGATGTAGATTTCCATTGTCTTCCCGATCTGTTCCTTGAACATTGTGTTGACGAGCCGCTGGTATGTCGCACCTGCATTCTTTAACCCAAACGGCATTCGATTGAAACAATATAGACCTTTTTCCGTGATGAACGATGTCTTTTCCTCGTCGTCGGGTGCCATCCTAATCTGATGGTACCCCGAGTATGCGTCGAGGAAGCTAAGGAGCTCGTGCCCTACCGTGGAGTCGACGAGCTAATCGATGCGAGGGAGTGGGTAGCTATCTTTGGGGCAGGCTTTGTTTAGGTCGGTGAAGTCCATGCACATTCTCCACTTCCCACTAGCCTTGTGCACCAAGATGACGTTGGCGACCCATTCAGGGTAGAATGTGTCTCGAACGGTCCCTGCTTGCAAGTACTTCACCAGGTTGTCGTCGACCGCCTTCTGCCGGTCTGCCGACAACGGACTCTTCTTCTGACGAATCGGTCTTGCCTCGACGCTCACGTTCAAATGATGCTGGATTACACCGGGGTCGATGCCGGTCAGGTCGTCGTCTGACCAGGCGAAGACGTCGACGTTTGTCTTGAGGAAGTCGACGATTGCCTCGTCCAACAACCCAAGCTCGCACCCGACCGCCAAGCTCCCGCTGGCAACTTCTATCTGCTTGGTTTGCTCAGCTGGTTCGTGCCTTACAACATTTTCATTAAAAGTGGGCAAATACTCATTAACTGTCAGTGCTTTCGCTTTTATTGAATTAACATAACATCGCCTGGCTTCGGTCTGGTTTCCCATGACCTCGCCAATCCCTCCAGGGGTCGAGAATTTTAACTTTTGGTGATAGGTTGACGGGACCCCACCCAATTTCCCCAAGAGGCCCCCCGACGAAGATAGCGTTGTATGCCGACTTCACTTTTACCACAAGGAAGTCGGCCTCAACGGTTACATGCCGAGGTCGGGTGCCTAGAGTGACCTTTAGTTTTATCGACCCCTCGACGTTGACAGGCACCCCGTTAAAATCGAAAAGGGGAGTCGCGACTGGTTGAGGTCGGAGCTTAGGTTGGTCATTTTCACAAAGCAGTCATAAAATAAAACATCGGGAGCTGCCCCATTATCTATAAGGATACGATGTACATCATACCCATCGACGTCGACATGAATTACCAACACGTCATCATGAGGAAGACTTACTCCGACCACATCTACATCGGAAAAGGTGATGACATCTCCGTCTTTGCCTTTGAGACACGGCTTGCTCATCATGCCACTCGCGGCCGCCGCGTAGGCCTTCCGCTTTCTTCCGCTATCTCCGCCGCCCGCCGAGCCTCCTGATAGGACCAGGACGGCCCCTTTTCCTCTGTGCGCCTCCCGGTCGTCTTCGGGCGTGTGCTCCTTTGTGCGACCGTCGACGACGTCTTTGCCGATAAGTCCCCTATAGCATCTTGGCGATCTCCATTTTGAGACTTCTACACTGGTCGGTGAGGTGGCCATATCCTTTGTGATACTCACAGTACAGGTCCGCTCCTCGACCTGTTGGCGGCCTCGTCATTGGCTCGGGTCGCCTGAACTCTGGCAGCTTCTTTATAATGGGAAGGATCTCGGATGGCAACCTCCCAAAGTGGGGCAGGTCCCTGACGCGCCGGTACTCGTCGGGGCGGCGATCTGACTCTATGCAACGGTCCGATTCTCGCCGGTCCACATCCCTCCGCTTCTCACCATGCGCCTCCTCTCTTTTTGGCTTCTTTGAGCTAGGTTCCGAGCTCGCAGTTCCTTGCTCGGATAGCCGACTGAGCCGCCCACGGCGCCGAGCGTTGACTCCAGCCATATGTATTTCTGCATTCTGGAGAGTAGGTCGGAGAGGCTTACCGGGGGTTTTTTAGCGATGGATACTACGAACGGAGCGTTCGAGCACACCCTTGTCAGAATGTTGACCGCCGTCCTCAGGTCTAAATCTACCACTTCATCACTTCTAGCTGAAACCTTTTCGCAAAGTCTCAACATCTCTCCTTCCTTCTGCGAGACGAGCCAAAGGTCGTCGGTGCAAAGTGAGTGCTGCACCGTGTTGTAGAAATGGTCCAGGAACCGCTGTGCCAGGTTGGCGAAACTAGCTATCGATCGAGGGGGAGGAGCGACTTGAACCACTGTAGCACTGCATCATCCAGGGTTGAATAAAAGCACGACACTTTAATGCATCATTTATATTTACCATTTCTACTTGTCCCTGAAAGTGGTCGAGGTGATGGACAGGGTTTGTTGTTCCATTGTAGCGCCTAAACTTTGGCAGCTGTAGCTTGTCCGGTATGGGTGCCGACGTGATCTCCTCGACGAAAGGTGAGGTAGCCAGGAGCATCGCCACCAAAGGGGTCCACGTACCTCGCTGCAGCGCTTCTATTTTTCTATTCATCTCCTGTAGATCATCTTTCCACCGAACACTCGCCAGTGCCAGGGTGAACTTGACCGAAAAGTTATTGACGACGACGTCGGTCTTGGCCGTAGGCTCCGGTTGGACAGCTGGAATCGCCGGTGATGGGGCGTCGACCTTCCGGGGTCCCTGCGCTACCACAATCGATGGGGGACGCTGATCGTCGGCGCGACTTGTCGACATAGCAGGTTGTGCATACTTGGGGTCGGCGTTCCCCTGGCGAACATCCGCGGTCTGAGTCACTGGCTGCACCATAGTTTCACGGTGCTCCGGGGGCGCCTGCCGATCTTGCTTCATTCTCAACAATACTTGCTAGAGGTTCGCAAGCATCTGCTCGACTCGATCCAGGAGCGATGACGTAGTCAAGCCTTGCTCTCCTGCTCCCGAATTGTCCCCCGCCACCTCTTCTACCACGGTGGCAGTGGGGAGGATCTCATCGCCAGACGAACGAGCGACTGCCTTCGCCTTGGGTGCCATGAGAAGAGGCTTTTTGTTCGAAGCGTTCCCACAGACGGCGCCAAATGTTGCTGCAAGGGCAAAGGAGGTTGACCAGGGTCAATTCGAGTGGGCCCTGAGGCGATGATGTGTCGTCGTCGGCGAAGGTTGACGAAGCTCCGGCCTGCAGAAACCACCCAGTCGCCTCGGTGGGGAGACACTCCGACACCCAAGTTAGACAAATGAAAAAGTAGGGAAGATAGTATCAATGCCACGAGTAGCATACCTCTGTCTGGTGGTGTCTCCTTCGTTTTTATAGGGGGGGGGGGGGGGTTGCGAGGCAGGCCACTGCCAGTTGCCTTAATTTGCGTCTTTGATTTCCTTGTTATGCCAAGGGGTGGTTTTAAGGCCAGAGCACGATCACCGGGATTGCCAGCTACAAAAAGGGGGGAGGTGTCGTGGCCCGAGATCCTTGAGCCCTTCCATAGCAAGCCCGCTAGGTTAACAGGCGCAAGACCAGCTGGACTTTCCTCGAATAGCGATTGGATGATCTTTGGCCCCCGGATCTGCCGATGACCCACGCGTCGGGATTGTCGGGTCGCCAATTTCTGGAAGACGTCGTCGGCGACAATTTCTGCGACTGGCAACTAGCATCAGTGCTCTTGACCAAGAGGTGGTCATTGGGCCTTAGTCATGGTTTCCATACGTTGTGTGGGTGTTTTGGGTCGAAGGTTTTAGCCCGAACAGCCCACAGGTTCACTGGTTGTGAACGCGATAGGGTGAGGCGTCGCATTCTTAACGCGACGATCGCATGCATCACGTTCTCCGCACTGCCTTTGGGACGCATGGCATGAAGAGTTTTCAGAAGGCGACGGTTAGGTACGTCACGTTTTGAAGGCGACAGGATGCTACGTCGCGTTCTTGTTTCCAGTTGGGATAAGTTTTGCCCTCCAGCCAAACAGAGCAGGAAGCTCTGTTCGACTGGGGAGAGGGTTGCTGCAGCAATTTTCGGCGACGTCGGCTTGGGAGCTCGTGTTTTGATGTGGTTTTGGCGCGTAAAAGCTGCTCGGAGCATGGAGAGCCCCGATTAAGCCTCGTTCTGCGAGTTTTTCTTATTGGTAGGGACTTTCCTTGTTTCTATTACATTATTTGATTGATTTGAAGCATGTTTAAGATGTATCGATGTGTAGTTGTGTTTCTTGTATAGTTTAATGGATTTGTAGAAGTTTGGTATGCATGAAAATGAGGTTTTAAACTGGTTTCTGTGTGAAAATTGGAGTGCAGGATTTCTGTCTAAGAAGGCGACGGATCGGGCTGTTGCGACCCTTGGCCCCGTCGCGTTCTGGTTTGTGAACGCGGATTGTCGAGCCGTCGCGTTCTTAACGCATTGGTAGACGCTATCGCATTTTGGGTGTGTGATTGTGGTTAGTCAGGCTATTGCATTCTTATCGCGATAGTGGCCCCCGTCGCGTTCTTCTGTCCGAAATGAGTGGTTGAGCCTTGGGCAATAATGGTCCTGTGTGGACCTAGCTCAGGTCGTTGTAAGGTATTTAAAGTTGTTCTAAGTTAATTAATGATTAGTAAAGCATGTTTAGGTTAATGGAATAGTTGGTGGTTAATGAGCGAGTAATGTTATTAGTTATGTTAATTATGTTAAGTACGTTATAAAGGTTATGTGATTCATATGTGTGGATATGTGCATTATGGTGTGTTGCCATGGAGGCCATGAGATGGCCAATGACAGGCAAGGTTATAATGTGGATCATGTGTTTAATGGTGTGTTGTTGCTTGGAGGTCACATAGTGACCAGTGATGAGCCGATTATGTTAAATGTGTTGTGATATAAGTTTTACCGAGATATTAAGTGATCGGCGTGGTTTGTGTGCTTGCCGAGTTTGGTGGTCCGGAGCCTATTCTGGAATGCCTCTCTAGTCGAGTACCCCAGGTTTGTGTGAGCCAGGCACGTTAGTGCTCGAGATTGTCCCAGTATTGTGTGTATCGTCGAGGTCTGTGTCTTCTTCCTAGACACTGTAACGACCCGAGAACCCGACCCTCGGCCCACGCCGAGGACCCGATTTTCGCGATCGCCGCCCACGGATCCGGGGGACCCGGAAGGGCTATAACACGCGTCTGACAAGATATGTAACGGAAGTAAACGTCAACTGCTGAGCTAGAAGCGTACAAGCGGAAAAAGGAAAGTAAAGCGAGACCGCTGCGTACCGCTCTAAGTACAGTCCCAACGCACGCACACTAGTACAAGTAAGGAAAGGGGAGAGACAAGTCCCTTAGGGGCATACCCCGAGAGTGACATACACTGAGAGGGGGAACCACTGCTAGCTACGGGGACCAAGACTACCGCCCCGTCTCCTCCACCCGACGCGCGCCCTGCCGCTGCTGGAAGACTCACCTGGAAAACAGAGGGATGAGCTTCACAATAGAAGCTCAGTAGGGACTACCAATCTCCTACTGGCTCTAAACAGGCAGAGGAACATATACAACTATTAATAAAGGAAAGACGACAGTTTATATATATATCTACCTACAAAAGGAAGTGCAGAAGCGAAGCTAAAGCTAACACGGTACGGAAAGTACTCTCGGTCGGAAACTCCGTACGACTGCTCGTCGTGACCACCACACGGCTAGTAAACACAGACGGAGGGGACTCCGCCTGGATAGAGAACACTAGCTACGGAAAGCACCACCACTAGTCAAACGGTCAGGCGCGTCCACCGACGTCTTATCCTCGACCTAGGTCCTGGCCCTCGCATCTCGTCAGAGCGAGGTAGGACACAAGCACAACAACAGTAACCGCCGTAGTCTGGCCGGACTACGGTCCCACGCCTGACCTCTCCAAACGGTTCCGGGGTCGTGAGGAGCGAGACAGTGAGAAGAAGGACTGGCTGGCCTGCGCCGGGTAGAACTCCAAACTGTCCTCGGCGTCCCAGACCAACCACGAGAGCTCTGCAAGCGACTCACACGCCACTGTCCTAACCACCGTTTTCCCCTCAGCTCCAGAGTCCGCCTAGGTGGCTGCCAACTCGAGCACACTCGTAGCCCGGAGTACTCCCTCAATAGGCTCCCGAGGACGGGGGTCCCAGGTAACGGTAACAACCTCTCGCACGGACAAGCCCTCAAGTGCCGCGCACCGGGCGAACGACTAGTGTGAGACCGTACTAGGGAACTAGCACAGGTGCCACGGGTACAGTAAAGCGAAAACGGAAGCGGCGGAAGCACAACCTGTCTCTGGAAAGAGAAGGCGACATAGGCCCTGTCGCCTTCAAGAAGGTGACATATGCCCTGCCGCTTTACCAGTCAGAAGGCGACACAGGGTGTGTCGCCTTACCAGATAGGTGGCGACACAGGGTGTGTCGCCTTCAAGCCAGTCGGGGGTTCCAGAGATTCTTCTTCCGGGAACCTCCCCGAAACGGGGAAAACACTACACACGGGGGAGGGGAGCATGCTTATCATGCTAGAAAGCCATTAAACATACAAACCACCCTCGAATACCCCAAGAACATGGATTCTACGCTCGGAGGAAACCTCACTCACACGAGCATGGAGTTCTCACACTCCCAACCCCGAACCACAAGAAAACTACGTCACGAAGGGGAAGGGGAGCATGCTTAGGGCGAGAAGATCGGGCATCCCTACCTCCACGCGAAGAACGCACCCGTTGGGGCCTTCTCGTAGGTTGAAACGTCTCCTCCTCGCACCGCACGGCACGAACGCGACCCCTGCACGGACGTAGCGACACCCTCCTCAGCACGGCCGCCTCAACGCGGGGGAGGCACCCCAAAACCGCCGGAAGCTCCGAGAGGGCGAGAGAAAGAGAGGGGGAAAAGAGAGGCGCGAGAGAGGGGGAAGGGCTCGGGCGCCCGGGCTTTAATCCCGGATCCTGTGAAGGCGACATACCACCGTGTCGCCACAGGAACGAGAAGGCGACAACCATCTTGTCGCGTTCACCCGACACCGCCAGAGCCGTACTGACACAAAGGACGCCTGTCACGTCTGTCAGACTGCGTCTGGGGCGACGCGATGGGAAGGCGACATAGGCCATGTCGCCTTCAAGAAGGCGACATACCCCATGTCACCATCCACCAAACCAGGAGGCGACAGTGGGTGTGTCTCCTTCAAGAAGGCGACATACCCCCTGTCGCAATCCCAAGCAGAACCAGACTCCAACACGATCAAAACCACGTCGCGACAGTCACCCTGCCGCGACCCAGAGGATGGGGCCAAGGGCCCAAGGGGGGCCGGGGTGTTACAGACACCCTCACTATTGTGTTTGAGTAGTACGTCCGGCTAAGGGAAAGACGACAGAGGGACAACGGCTTATGAGAGTTTGTGTTTAGTCACTTGTAGCGCGCTCATGGTAGGGGGTACAGACACCTGTAGACGACATTGGTCCCCAGCTAGTCTAGTTTTTCAGTGCCTCACTTTAGGGAGCTTAGGCTAGAGTCCCTAAAGGTGCCAGGCATGGGCCTGCAGTTGTGTGTGGTATGCAGGTGTGGTGTTGGTTGGTCTCCATTGTTCTTTGGCTTAGTGTGTGGTTGTGGAGCGGTAATTGGACCTTTTGTCCGTGACTGTGAGATTGAAAGGTAGTTCTTGTGCTGTGTTGTCCGGGTTGGATACTGGCGTCATCAACCAGTAGTCGATTCCCATGTGATGGCATCGTTCTTTCCGACTCTTGCTTTGCCAATGGTTGTGGCTTGTAAGTGGTGACTTACCACTTGTGGTTTGACTCGCTGTGGTGTGCCTTGTAGGAGGCACAATTGTGTTGTGGTTTTGTGTGTGGTGGTGGTTTGTCGTGGTACATCGTGTTTTTAGGTACCCGTAACCTTTGTGGGTTGTTGGCTGTTGTGGTACGCAGTCTTTTCAGGTGTTGAGGTGAAACTGTGCTTCGTGGAGGTCATGTTGTAGAACCTTCCACTTGTCGTATTGTACCTTTTTTAAAGGCGGCCTTCTGATGTGTTGTGGTTTTAGGGTATACTGGACTAGCTCTGGCTAGTAGTCTTGTTACCCATGTGTTTGAGGTTCGCCTTGTTGCCCAGCTAGCTAGCCCAGAGGGGGGGGGGGTGAATGGGTTATTAAAACTTCGATCTCTGATTAAAACCTGTTTACTTAAAGGATTGCACAACTTAATAACAAGGTTAGAGTTAGAGCAAACAAGACAACAATCACACAAAAACACATCCACAAGACACAAGGATTTTTATCCTGGTTCGGAACTCCTCTCCACAGGAGACCTACGTCCAGTCCCTGAGCAATGCCTCAGGATTTACTACCAAGGGTACAATCCCCCTTAAGGATCCTTACACCCAGCCTCAACTGGTCTTCCTTCAGCCTGAAGGGAACAACAACCACCCTGGATACCACCAGGTCTTCCTTCGTCCAGAAGGGAACACAATCTAATAAGAAAAGGGTGTGGAAACAGGCTTCAGACTCTAGCTTGACCAGCTACACACTGAAGCTTCTAAGCCCCCGAGAGAGAAAGAGATTTAACAAGGTTTTCTCTCCAAGGACTACACAAGCTCTCACAAATAAAAACTATTTTTGATCACAGAGAGCTAAGAGCTAAGAACAAGGTTGGAGTGGAAGCTTCACTCTTGTTTCAATCTTCTGAGGACTCGAAGAGATGGATTTCTTTCTTCTTCTAAAATCAAACGTTGTTTCTCCAATCTACTCTTTTCCGTCTTGAGTCTTCTATTTAAACTGCTGATTCAAATTCGAACGTTGAAGTGTCCGTTGTCTCTTATCCTTGTGTACGTTAGACTGGTCACAAGGAAGCTTCTGATCGTCAGTCTTTTATCCTTGTGTACAAGCCAAAGAGATGTCATAGAACTTTGTATCTTGTGTCCAACGTTGTCCAGATGAGTCTTGTCAGATATCTGTAAGCATATCATCAATAAATAGAAGACAGCTAAGACTGCTGTCTATTGTTAGTTGAGATGGAACAGATATTGCAGTATATAGCAAGGCTCCTTTCTGTCTAAAAAAGTACGTAGACAGAGTAGCATAGAAATGGAAGATATTGTCTGCATGCATGGGAGATACGATCAGAGAGCATTTAATGCATAGCAGTCAACGAACAAGATATGACTTTGACTTTTCAACGCTATTAAAAAGGCATTATACTGATGCATCAAGAAATTTGATAAGAAGAATCTTGCTGACTTCATAACTTATGAAATCGTTATGAATTATAGCAAGTCGTTATGAACTGTAAGGAAATCGATGTGATAACTTATGAAGTCGTTACAACAAGCAGGTCGTTGCGAGTTCTGAAGAAATCGTTACAAGAAATCGTTATGACTATCGAGTTGTAAGGAAATCGTTACACGAAATCGATGATTATCAAGTTGTAAGGAAATCGTTACACGAAATCGTTATGACTATCAAGTTGTAAGGAAATCGTTACACGAAATCGTTATGACTATCAAGTTGTAAGGAAATCGTTACACGAAATCGTTATGATTATCAAGTTGTAAGGAAATCGTTACACGAAATCGTTATGACTATCAAGTTGTAAGGAAATCGTTACACGAAATCGTTATGACTATCAAGTTGTAAGAAACGTTACACGAAATCGTTATGACTATCAAGTTGTAAGGAATCGTTACACGAAATCGTTATGATTATCAAGTTGTAAGGAAATCGTTACACGAAATCGTTATGATTATCAAGTTGTAAGGAAATCGTTACACGAAATCGTTATGACTATCAAGTTGTAAGGAAATCGTTACCGAAATCATTATGATTATCAAGTTGTAAGGAAATCGTTATGAACTCAAAGAAATCGTTATGACTATAGGGTCATTGCGAATTCTAAAGAAATCGTTACGGCTAGAGAGTCGTTGCGAGTTCTAAAGAAATCGTTACGACAGAGAGTCGTTGCGATATCGATTTGTTTTGAGTTTCCCGGTCAAAGAGGAAATCGTTTGCTTATCAAAGAAGTCGATACAAAGACTTGGATAGAAGTGATGAGACTTACCAGATTGTCTTGAACTTTCATTTTTCTTTTATTTCCTGTTCTCAAGGCTCAAGTAATCCATTAGTGTTATTTTGTTAATCATCAAATAATATATAAATAAATGGAAGTATTTATTTGGGGACAGTTTGGTCATCACGCCTGTGAGGCTTATAGCTTAGACAGTGGTTTGCCTGTGAGACTTGTAGCTTAGGCAGTGCTTTGCCTATGAGGCTTGTGGTCTGGGCGCTTCAGTGATTGGGCAGACTAGTGATGCTGCGCTAGTCCTATTGTTTCCTCTTACTTTATGAGGATTGAATTAGTTGATATGTTTATATTTAATTACAGTTTATCTATGATTAATGAGTGTCTATTGTGGTTTGACTATTGACGTACGAGTGAGACCCTTAGGGGTTGAGGACTTGGTTCCTTCCTTTAGTTGATGGTTCTAGTTGTTTTTGGGAGGTTCCTACTGAGCCTCTGACTTGTTGAGGCTCACTCCCCTACAGTTCTTTTCAGGGTTTGCATTGTGTTTGGCTTGCAGCGGCGTTGTGGCAGACTTGTACCACCAGCAGCTGAGTAGTTGTTGTGTTCAATGTGAGCTTTGCTCCTTCACGGTATGCCCCAAGTGCTTGTACTTTTCTCTTGGACATGTAATAATGTATTGGGACATTTGTACATTAATGTTGTATATAGGTATGAGCACATGTACTTTCTTGTGTCTTATACTGTTGTGGTTGTCTTTTATATTCTTACTGGACACTTGTGTGAGATATCCATTGCGAGACTTCGGTCCAATCGCGGGAGGCGGACTTGGATATGGAGCCTTATTGGGCATAAATATCCAGGGTCGCTACAGTTGGTATCAGAGCATGGTCCAGTTAGAATATGAAAAGACATTGAGGTTACAATGTCCCAAGACATAGTTTAATGTCCACTGCTGGTAGTAAGTCTGCGGTTTTCTGTGATTTTTTGTGGGGTTTTCATGTGAGTTTTTGTTATGTGAATTGGGTGCTTATGTTTGTCAGAGTGGCAGTTGCCAGTAGTAGCAGAAAAATGGTGTGGTTGGTAATGGTATAATTTGCTGAGTTATGCTAGTAAGTTGGAATGTTGCAGAAAGGTATGATTGTGTAGAGGCTTTCAGTTGTGGAGAATTGAGGGAATCGGTAAGTTTAGTTGTGATAATCAGGAAAGATAGAGTCCTGTTTTGAGAAAGATATGATTTAATGTTATGAAAGTGTTTTAACAAAGTAGAGAATCAACATAGATAGGTATAAGGCAATGATTGTGGATATGTATAAGAGGAAGTTATTGTAGAGATAGTTGTGTAATAGAGTTACAACGGGAACATTGTCGTATTAAAGAGTAGTGTGTGTGTTAAAGATTGACGAATGTAAGGATTATGATTGAATAAGTTAGCAGAGATAATTGTTATGTTTGAGATTTGTGTCAGTAAGTGTTAAGAAATCATTTGGATGATAATGTGGTTATAAGTGATGACGGAGATAAGAAGTTTGGTATAGAGCTCAATATAAGTGTGTGCAGAGATGAGCAGTTGGGTTTAGAGAGAGAAAAAGAAGATCAGTGTTCAGTTAAATTTTCCAAGGAATTTTGAAGTAAAGACATTCAATTGGTAAGTGGCAGTTGTGAAGATTTAACAGAAGGATTTCTTTGCAAATTGTAGTGTTAAAGATTAGATCAGTAATATTTAGTAGTTGTGGTCAGTATAATGTAAAGGAGAGGTGAGTTAATCAAGAAGTTGATAAGGGAATGTCAAGTTGAGCAGAACAGAAAGGCAGATTGTGAAAGAATTAAAGTAAAGGTTTAAATGAAAGGAATATTAATGAGTAAGTTGTAACAAGGGTATTTCCAGTTCTTAAGAATAAAGCAGTTATGGTAAGATAATTGGAAAGGCAGATGTTAAGATTATAAAGCCGCATTGTAAAACAGAGGAATCAAGCAGAGCAGGTTATTGTGTCTAAGAAAGGAGTATTCAGATTCTGGTTTTGGCAGTGATTTAGTGAAAGGTAGTGGTATGTTAAGAAAGATTACAGTGTAAGTGGTACAATAAGATTAGCCAGTTAGTGGAATAATTAAAGGAAGTATTTTGTAAAAAAAATGGTATTATGTTCAATGCAATTGGCAGTAAAGTTAAAGTTCAATATTAATGACCAGATGAAGAAAGAATGTAGTAGATTATAGAATGATGATAGTCAGATGGTTCAAGAAATGTGCAGTAAGAATTTATGTAGCAGTATATAGTAAAGTGATTCAGATAAATAGATAAGTTTTGTTATAAAGGTTTTTCTAGAGTTTTATGTGAAAGCTACAATAGATCAGTTAAAGAATAGTTAGCAGATTAAAGTATGATAGAATAGAATAGAAAGAGCAAGGAAAAGTATGATTAGTTAAGCAGAGCAAAATTTTGAATCAGATAGCACCTGTTGAGAAAGAGTTTGGTAAAGTTGAAGGTAGAATATATACAGAATTAATTGAGCAGTTTTATTTTCCGATCAGAGAGTACAGTGTCACAGCAATGAGAATAGAAATTGTGAAGAGATATGAGTTTGGTCTATTGAGTCAGTCAGAGAATATTATTTAACATAAGGTAAGTATGTAAAGAGCAAAGCATATCAGTGGCAGTATGTCAGAATTTAGTGTGGCACAGATAAAGTTGAAGCATTAAAAAAAAAGCAGCACAAGAATTCAGGTATTTTTTTTTCCTGTGGTAGTTAATTGGGTAAGATGGTTTGATAAGAAAATGAAATCAGCTTAGTTAGATTAGAATAATAGTGGAAATAAAGAGAATTAAAGGTAAAAGTGAAGGCAGAATTTATGAAGCATTTTGGTAAGTCTTTAATATAATTGGAGTGGTACAGAGGAGGCTTAGCATATTTAGACTCCCAGGTCATCAGAAGCTTAAGTGTTTGAAAAAGAATTCGAAGTTTTTGCAGAGCTAATTAAAGAGACAATGGTTCTTAACAAGAAGAATTTAAAGTAGTACAACCAGATTGATATACAGAGGCAGAAACTCAGATATGATATTTGGTTTTCTTCAAGGATTAACAGTTGAGAATACAAGTAAAGATCAGGCAGAATAACAATTGGCAGTAATAGGCCGATAAAAAAAATAGCACCAAAAAATCAGTAATTTGAAGACAGTTTGATATGGCAGAGCAGTTAAGAGTGGCAGTGTATGATAAAGAGTTTTAAGTAAGTGAAGCGGCATAGAAAAGAATGTTGCAAACACAGCCAGGAAAAGATAAAAGCAGGTCGAGTCCAAGGTGATAAAGTGCCAGCGGCAAGGTAGAATCACCTACAGTTGAAAGGTAAGGAAGCGCAGATTAAATCAATAGGGTAGAGCAGTTGTAAAAAGAATTAAAGAGAAAAGAGAAAGCAGAACCGGCACAAAAATGAACAAACTGAGTCAGTCAGCGTAGAGTGGTCTGAAAGGCAAGCACAGAGGAAGTGTATCCTACTTGCTATGTATATGGTTTTATTTCTTTTTAGGTGATAATCCGGCTTACCGTGGTTCGTTTGAATGTCGAGGACAACATTCCTTTTTAGGTGATAGTAATGTAACGTAGTGGCCGTTCGGATCTATGTTTATTGGTTCTAGCATGGTGTTGTTGACCAAGAGGTGGTCATTGGGCCTTATTCGTGGTTTCCGTGCATTGTGTGGGTGTTGTGGGCCGAAGGTTTTAGCCCAAATAGCCCACAGGTTTACTGGTTGTGAATGCGACAGGGTGAGGCGTCGCGTTCTTAATGCGACGGTCGAATGTCTCTCGTTCTCCGCACCGCCTTTGGGACGCATGGCGTGAAGAGTTTTCAGAAGGTGACAGTTAGGTACGTCCTGTTCTGAAGGCGATAGGATGCTACATCACGTTCGTGTTTCCGGTTGGGATAAGTTTGACCCTCCGGCCAAACAGAGCAGGAAGCTCTGTTCGATCGGGGAGAGGGTTGCTGTGGCAATTTTCGGCGACGTCGGCTTGGGAGCTTGTGTTTTGACGTGGTTTTGGCACGTAGAAGCTGCTTGGAGCATGGAGAGCCCCGATTGAGCCTCGTTTTGTGAGTTCTTCTTATTGGTAGGGACTTTCTTGTTTTTATTGCATTATTTGATTTATTTGAAGCATGTTTGAGGTGTATCGATGTGTAGTTGTGTTTCTTGTATAGTTTAATGGATTTTTAGAAGTTTGGTATGCATGGAAATGAGGTTTTAAGCTAGTTTCTGTGTGAAAACTAGAGTGCAGGGTTTCTGTCTGAGAAGGCAACGGATTAGGCTGTCGCATTCAGGTCGCGACCCTTGGCCCCATTGCGTTCTGGTTTGTGAACATGGCTTATCGAGCCGTCGCGTTCTTAACTCGACGGTAGACGCTGTTGCGTTCGGGTGTGTGCTTGTGGTTAGTTGGTTGTCGCGTTCTTATCGCGACAGTGGCCCTCGTCGCATTCTTCTGTCCGAAATGAGTGGTTGAGCCTTAGGCAATGATGGTCCTGTGTGGACCTAGCTCAGGTCGTTTTAAGGTATTTTAAGTTGTTCTAAGTTAACTAATGATTAGTAAAGCATGTTTAGGTTAATAGAATAGTTGGTGGTTAATGAGTGAGTAATGTTATTGGTTACGTTAATTATGTTAAGTATGTTATAAATGTTATGTGATTCATATGTGGGGATATGTGCATTATGGTGCGTTGCCATGGAGGCCATGAGATGGCCAATGATAGGCAAGGTTATAATGTAGATCCCATGTTTAATGGTGTCTTGTTGCTTGGAGGTCACGTAGTGACCAGTGACGAGCCGATTATGTTAAATGTGTTGTGATATAAGTTTTACCAGAGTGTTAAGTGATCGGCGTGGTTTGTGTGCTTGCCGAGTTTGGTGGTCCGACGCCTATTCCAGAATGCCTCTCTAGTCGGGTACCCCAGGTTTTGTATGAGCCAGGTACGTTAGTGCTCGGGGTTGTCCCAGTACTGTGTGTACCGTCGAGGTCTGTGTCGTCTTCCTGGACACCCTCACTCTTGTGTTTGAGTAGTACGTCCAGTTGAGGGAAAGACGACAGAGGGACAACGGCCTGTGAGAGTTTGTGTTTAGTCGCTTGTAGCGCACTCGTGGTTGGGGGTACAGACACAAGTTGTGAAACCCCAAATTTTATTCATTTTATAATGTGCATGTGATAGTTACTAGTTATGTATATAGTATGTGTATTAAACTGAGCATATTGCAATTTTTTAAATTACTCATGTGTATTTATATGTATATATATGTGTTATTTTATGTGAGAATAAGTAATTAGCAAATTTTGTGCATATTGTGCTTACTAAAAACCTAGGAATATTATATTTAAGTAATGTTGTGCATACAATATATGAATGTTGCTATACATCTTGTAGGTATATATGAGTTAATTTTTATGCATGTAATGTGTATAAAGGCGCATGTTGAATCTAATTATTGATGTACATATTGTATTTACCTATTCATGCATAATGTATGTAACTATGTTGTGTACATATGTGTATATATATATATATATATATCTATCAATTTAAGTGTCCGTATGCAAATAAACTATTGTTGTTTAGACTGTTCTTAATTAACCTTATACATAGTGTATCTTAATAATACTATGCATATACTGTCTAACTATTGATGTGCATATTATACTACTTATTCCATGGATATTGTATGTAATTATACTTTGTACATATGTATATATGTATATTTATCTTGTGCATGTGATATCTATCTAATTCTGTACTCATCCAATTGTTTATAGTGTATATTGTACTTAAATAATATTGTGCATATGACGGGTAAGTATTGTTGTAAGTAAATATGAGTTTATCTTATACATGTAATATATTAAATGTGCATGCCTTATCTAATGTACATGTTGCATTTGTTTAAATCCATACATGTTGTATGTAATTACGCTGTGTATACATGCATATAATATCTACTTATTTCCGTAACCATTGAGTTGTTTATGATGTGTATGGTACCTAAATAATAATGTGCATATTGTATTTATATGTTCATGCAAAATGCATGCAACTATGGTATGTATATATATGTATGTTATTTTGTGCATATTATCTCTAACTAAGGGTAGTACAATTTATATTTAAAATAAATAGTGTGTAATGCATGTGGTTTATATGGTGAATGTATGTATATTTATTTCTGCACACATTAAATTATTGTGGTGTAATTATGCATTTATCACAGTTGGCGGCCACATACTGTGCTGCTGACTGCATGGCCTGGTGTTGGCGTCCAGATCGATGGACGCCAAGCACACTGTGGGTGGCACCATGGGTGGACGCCAACCCCATGTTGGCGGCATCAGATGTGGATGCCAAGTTTACTGCTTGCTGACGGTTTCAGATTTGGTAATTCTCACATTTTACCCGGTTCCAATTTAGGAAACCCATTCCATGTCGTAGGAAACCTACCTTAACGCATACCCTGCCCATCAAACTCTATAAAAACACCCTATTCTGGCCGCGCCAAGTCTTTTTGGGTGATTGGAAAAGCTAGGATTCCTGTGGAGAAAAGATGAACTTTGAAGACTTCGATCCGACGACTGGAGGAGTTTTCTGGAGATCTACACCGACTGGAGGATAGTCCAACCATCAAGGAGGCATCCCCAACTCCGAGGATCAACCAACAACAACAGAAGAACCAGATCGAAGGCAATTTTGAGCACCCTCTTGGCCTGGCCGAGGAGGTCTTCACCGATGAATCTCGATCTCTGTAGATTTATTTGGAGGCAAGTAATCTATGGATGTCAACCCTACGCATGTCCCCTTAGGTCCTAGCATTTTTCTGGAATTTTCCTCGCGTCTTGGAACCTCCAAATTCCCTTTTATTTTGCGTACTGCCTGCACAACCTACTGCCAGGATATTGGCGACAACATCTTGTGCCGCCAAGATCCTATGTTGGCGGCAGTTTACTGTGCCGTTGACACAGTAGGCGGCACACAATGTGCCACCAAGTTCCTCAGGGTTTTGAAAAACTGTTGTTGATCTCTTTAAAGTGTTTATGTGACTTCTGGGTATGTGCATATGCTATAAATTTTATGTGTGGTCAAAGGTGATCAGTAGGTCATGTCATGAGGTTATTTCCAATTTCTATACATAATGTTAATTATTGAAATTTCTGCATTACTGAAAGAAGAATGATTTATCAATGTTTAATCCGGATAATTAGATTTGCTGCATGTTAGGGTCTTAGAAATTTTATATGACCATATGATGATTGTTTTCCTGTGTTTGAGCAATTAAGCATGACTGTTCGGATGTAAATTATGTATAAATGAATTTCTTGATAAATAGTCCTAAAATCTATCTTAATTAGTAAAATTATATTTACTATTCAAAAAAATCTATAAAATTGAGCATGTGATATGTTTGCCATTTGAAATATGTTATAAAACTTTCATGCTATTTTAATAACATTTGGTACTGTTATGGTTTTAAATGTGAAATTGCCCATATTAAGCATGTTAGGTTTAATTATGTGTAAACCAAGGGTTAACAACATGTTAATATTGTGTTTCGAGTTGTTTATCACTGTTAAACAGTAAAGTGAATTCTGTAAACTGAAATGTAATATTATGCAAAGTATATGTGAAAAGGGATGAAAGTGTGTATATAAGTATGAGTAAAATGTGACGAAGTATGATAATGTGCTTAATGTAAAATTGGGCCAAGATTGACACTGCTACCATAGAGGTCCGAGAGCTGTACCATAGAAAAGTCCCTTTGGAAGGCTCAACGTTGTGAAATATATCCTAAGGGCATTAGGATGAAATCCTGGAGGTGGACAAGTACCACTGGTTATGGTGGAGAGGGCTTCTCTTGGTTCTGCGCAGTTACCTAGATTTGTCACTGTATTGCCTAGGTGACGAATATGTGATATGTGCTATGTGATGTGCTATGTGCTATGTGATATGGGTGCGTGCGTCCTCTAGATGGTAGTTAGGACTATGTGTCACGACAACTTTAGTGATAAAATGTGAATAAAGTATAAAGTGACATGTGAATGTGGCATGTGGTAAGTGCAAGAAATGTGCTATGTGATAAGTGAAAGTGCAAGTGAAACATATATGAAAAGTGTGTGAAACCCTATATAAGTGAAAGTGAAGGTAAGTAAGAGAGTAATTGCATGTGAAAAACTAAGGTAAAAATGTGTATATTTATTTCATTCATGTGTTGATATGTTGATGTAACATCATGTTATATAGGTTAATAATCTCCATGTAGTAGAGTATGTGAATATGGGTATGAAAACATGTAAATTGTGCAATGTGAAAGATGAGCATGTGAAATTGTTAAATGGGTAAGATAGCATGCGAACAAATGTAAATCCATGAAATTGTGTTTAGTTCATGTCAAAACAGCAAGCAAAGGGTGAGTATAATTGCAGTAAAAGCATGAAAGAATATCTAGACTCCACACTATAAGTACTAGATACTTAATACATAGTTCATGTGTAAATTGTATATAGTTGTCAAACAACTTGCATATGTTTTAACCTTCATTTCATGCTTAATAGAATGTGATCATACATAATTGTAAATGATTTACATTAAAACAGCAAGTAAAGTGAGATTATGATTCTGATAAATACATGAAATAATGTGAAAGTTCCATGATAGATATGCTATTCATTTAGTACATAGTTTCATGCTTAAAGTGTATATAGTGGCTAACCGACTTGAATATGTTTTAAATTTACAATTCATGTTTAATAAAATGTGTTATCATGTGTAATTATGATTTATTTAGATTAAAACAGCAAACGAAGTGCGTAAATAAATGAGAAAAGTGCATGTGAGATATGACTAGATATCATGCTAGATTGCTATTTACCTTGTGCTTAATTCCATGCTCCAGTTGGTAGAGTTGTATCATAATATGGATAATGTTTAGGATGGTAAATCATGTTACAAGTTAGGTGTAGAAAGCATGTGTAGGTGTGTGTTATTATCCATGACTTAGTATGAACATGTGTTAGTTAAAAATGTGTTTAAGTGGCTTATGCATGTAGTTAATTATATAAAGCATATACCATGTAAATTGTTATGGTTTAATGTTAACATGTGTTTCCTTATTGTTTGGTAGTTTAATATGCATGTGATGTGTGTAAGGTTGAGTTTTTAGATTGTTTGTTGGGTCTTTTAGACTCATACTTGCTTCAGCGTACAGGTGTGATAGGTGTTCCCGTGCCTAAGGAAGGTGTAGTGAAGCTCGTCGCCGAGCCTGAGGAGTAGTGACTTGTGGGAGATTTCTTAAGAGTTGTACTTCTTTTCTTAGTATGAATAATGTTATTTCATATGAACAATGTCATAAGGTACTTTCATTTGGAAATGTAATAATGTGAACTTTGTTATTTCTAATTGCTATATAGACTGTGAAATGATGTGATGATGATGGAATAAGATGAGCAAGTTATTTCTTTTATTTCTGCTGTACTTATTATTATTTATGTACAAATCAACCTATCATCTAGTGTTGGGTTACTATCCCACTGTAATGACGCCTTTGTACCGATGAGGATTGGTATAATCGTACCAGTATAAAGTGGGTCATTACACCAGTAGACGTCACTGGTCTCCAGCTAGTCTGATTTTCAAGTGCCTCACTTTAGGGAGCTTAGGCCAGAGTCCCTAAAGGTGCCAAGTATGGGTTTGCAATTGTGTGTGGTCTATAGGTGTGGTGTTGGTTGGTCTCCACTATTTTTTGGCTTTACTGTGTGGTTGTGGAGCGGTAGTTGGACCTTTTGTCCATGACTGCAAGACTGAGAGGTAGTTCTTGTGCTGTGTTGTCCGGGTTGGATACTGGCGTCATAAACCAATAGTCTGTTCCCGTGTGGTGGCGTCATTCTTTCCGATTCGTGCTTTGCCAGTGGTTGTGGCTTGTAAGTGGTGACTTACCGGTTGTGGTTTGACTCGCTGTGGTGTGCCTTGTAGGAGGCACAATTGTGTAGTGGTTTTGTGTGTGGTGGTGGTTGGTCGTGGTACCTCGTACTTTTAGGTACCCGTACCCTATGTGGGTTGTTGGCTGTTGTGGCACGCAGTCTTTTCAGGTGTTGAGGTGGAACTGTGCTCATGGAGGTCATGTTGTAGAACCTTCCACTTGCCGTGTTGTACCTTTTTAAAGGCGGCCTTACGATGTGTTGTGGTTTTAGGGTATACTGGACTAGCTCTTGGCTAGCAGTCCTGTTACCCATGTGTTTGAGGTTCGCCTGTGAGGCTTATAGCTTAGACAGTGGTTTGCCTATAAGACTTGTAGCTTAGGTAGTGCTTTGCTTGTGAGGCTGATGGTCTGGGCGCTTCAGTGATTGGGCGGACTAGTGATGTTGTGCTAGTCTTGTTGTTTCCTCTTACTTTCTGAGGATTGAATTAGTTGATATGTTTATATTTAATTGTAGTTTATCTATGATTAATTAGTGTATATTGTGGTTTGACTATCGGCGTACCAGTGAGACCCTTAGGGGTTGAGGACTTGGTTCCTTCCTTTAGTTGATGGTTCTAATTGTTTTTTGGGAGGTTTCTACTGAGCCTGTGATTTGTTGAGGCTCACTCCCCTATAATTCTTTTTAGGGTTTACATTGTGTTTGGCTTGCAGCAGCGTTGTGGCAGACTTGTACCACCAGCAGCTGAGTAGTTGTTGTGTTCAATGTGAGCTTTGCTCCCTCGGCGTATGCCCTAGGTAGTTGTACTTTTCTCTTGGATATGTAATAATGTATTGGGACAGTTGTACATTATTGTATACAGGTATGAGCACATGTACTTTCTTATGTCTTATACTGTTGTGGTTGTCTTTTATATTCTTACTGGACACTTGTGTAAGATATCCCTTACGAGACTTCGGTCCGATCGCGGGAGGCGGACTTGGATATGGAGCCTTATTTGGCATAAATATCCAGGGTCGCTACAAATCAAACTTAGGAGTGAGGGTGTCCAGGAAGACGACACAAACCTTGACGGTACACACTGTACCGGGACATACCCCGAGCACCCAGTGCTTGGCTCACAAAGAACTTGGGGTATCCGACTTGAGAGGTAACCACGGAAGGCGTTAACAACCGAATACGCTATGCATACAAAATCAAGTAAAACCCATCGTTTCCAATCACGGTATAAGCCAATACACCCCATACAAACCCTACATTGCTTAACCATCACTGCCCAAGCAGTGTACCCTAAAAACTAGATAGACTGGCCATAGAACCCCAGAGCTCAGGTGGCCACATTCCAAATCGCGACCAACATAGTGGACGCCTTTCAAAAAGCTTGAATCGCGATGGACTAACCCGTCGCCTTCAAATCTGAAACGCGGCGTCTAGGTCCGTCGCCTTTCAGACTAAAGAACCAAAACCTACACCTTCATTCCGGAAATCACACAAACCACTCATACATGCTGTAAAAGCTGTAAGTAACCATTCACACAGTACCCTATACATGATACTACAAAGCATAAACCTTCATGCAAGCTCTATATATATCAAGATATGGTCCATACAATTAGAGAGAAGGTTAAACAAGGGAAAAGTCCCCTACCAATCGAAGAAACGCACAACCAACTCTGTCCAGATGTTCCCCACGCTCCGAAGCACCTCCTCACATCGGAACCACGCCGAATGAACAATAAAACACCCAAAATCATCGGTAAAACCCTCAGCAAGCTCTCCTTCAGCTGAACAGTGCAACTACACTATTCGGCCAAGGGCAGAAGCCCAAAACACACAGAGGCTAAATCGCGACGTATCGAGCCGCGCGTTTAAAACGTGACGTATCTGGTCGTCACAATTCAACCCCGGCGACCCTACATGCTCCACGCGGTGCGTATGCAGCCGCGCTCACGTAGAAGCGGTGCTAAATCGTGACTTAGCAGGTGGTTGCGTTCATTAAGAATCGCGACGACTATGTTGGTCGCTTTCTTAATGAACCCGCCAGATGTCTATTTGGGCTGGGATCTCTAACCCTCCAGCCTCACACCCTGCTACACAAACCTGAAAACATATATGTAGACATACTTACTCAACCAACGGGCCACACACTGGCCCCCAAACCCGGTAAACTATGATTCGGACATTCGCGCACTGGCCCCTTCCCCTGCGGTGTGTATCTTTGAATCTCATATCACTTGTGACAAATTATGAATATATTTTAAACATTATATTAAAATAATTAAATTAAGTAACTTATCAAGGCTATTGAGATATGAGCTTGAAATAAGGTAGATTTAGGTCTTATGAACGATTAATTTTTTACTTGTAGATTGGATTAGACTTACTTATATATTCAAACTCACAAATTCAATTAAGATCATTAACATACTCGTTAAGGGCTCGAGCTCAAGAGTATTTAAACGAACTAAGCTTGAACAGATATTTTTAATACTTGATAAAGTTCGAGCTCGGCTCGTGCTTGATTAAAAATTAACACTACAAGAAAATGCGCTATTTTCGACGGACTGAATCCGTCGGAAATCCGACGGTATTCCGTCGGAAAAGGCGCCTTCCGACCGCTTTCCGTCCAAAGCTCGTCGGAAACTATCCGTCGGAAATACTTGGTCAGAAATTTTCGACGGATGACAATTCCGTCGGAATTCGATCGAAAACTCCGACAGATATAATCCGTCGGGAAAGCCGTCAGTATTTTCCGACGGAATTACCGATAGTGTTTTTCCGTCGGTAATTTATCAGTTCCAACGGATACTTATCCGTCGGAAAATCTGTCAGTATTTTCCGACGGAATTACCGACGGTGTTTTTCCATCGGTAATTTATCAGTTCCGACGGATACTTATCCGTCGGAAAATCCGTCGGAAAATACACCATATATTTTTTTTTAAAATAGGCAAATAAAAATAATTTGTCAACATTGCTACAATGTCGAACCTGCTACAATATTCATAAATTTAACAAATACTCACAATCAACATAAAATCATAAAATGCAATAATATACAATCATATAGAATAATGAATGCAAAAATTAACATAGATCTACTGGATCGTCTGCTGTCCCTGCCTCGTCATCGTCTGGAGCTGGATCCTATATAAAACAAATTAAAATGAAAAATATTAATAATAAATAAAAGACATACATTATTTTCAAAAATAAAATTTAAAACATGTGATTATTTCTCAAGCTTAATACAATACTATTTTTAGATCCATCATTTTCTTGGGTGTTTTTAGATCCGTCCTTTGAATGCCCAACCCAATCCGGATATCCAAATTGGATTCTGTCAGTTCCCACACGTCACTTTAACCCACCCGGTCGTGTCGGAGAAAACGGCACGTCGATCGGATCCCTATTTGGGATTTTAGACCCCCGGGTTGCATGTTTTAACCATTCATATATGCTTGGCCGTATTTTTAGATCCATCCTTTGAATGCCCAACCCAATCCGGGGATCCAAATTAGATTCCGTCAGTTTCTACACACCACTTTAACCCACCCGGTCATGTCGAAGAAAACGGCACGTCGATCGGATCCCTATTTGGGATTTTGGACTCCCGGGTTGTGTGTTTTAACCTTTTATATATACTTGCCCGTTTTTACATCCATCCTTTGAATGCCCAACCCAATACGGAGATCCAAATTGGATTCCGTCAGTTTCTACACGTCACTTTAACCCACTCGGTCGTGTCGGAGAAAACGGCACGTCGATCGGATCCCTATTTGGGATTTTGGACCCCCGGGTTGCGTGTTTTAACCATTTATATATACTTGCCCGTTTTTAGATCCGTCCTTTGAATACCCAACCCAATCCGGGGATCCAAATTGGATTCCGTCAGTTTCTACACGTCACTTTAACCCACCCGGTCGTGTCGGAGAAAACGACACGTCGATCGGATCCCTATTTGGATTTTGGACCCCCGGGTTGTGTGTTTTAACCTTTTATATATACTTGCCCATTTTTAGATCCGTCCTTTGAATGCCCAACCCAATCGGGGATCCAAATTATTCCGTCAGTTTCTAGACGTCACTTTAACCACCCGGTCGTGTCAGAGAAAACGGCACGTCGATCGGATCCCTATTGGGATTTTGGACCCCCGGATTGTGTGTTTTAACCTTTTATATTTACTTGCCCGTTTTTAGATCCATCCTTTGAATGCCCAACCCAATCCGGAGATCCAAATTGGATTCCGTCAGTTTCTACACGTCACTTTAACCCACTCGGTCGTGTCGGAGAAAACGGCACGTCGATCGGATCCCTATTTGGGATTTTGGACCCCCGGGTTGCGTGTTTTAACCATTTATATATACTTGCCCGTTTTTAGATCCGTCCTTTGAATGCCCAACCAATCCGGGGATCCAAATTGGATTCCGTCAGTTTCTACATGTCACTTTAACCCACCCGATCGTGTCGGAGAAAACGGCACATCGATCGGATCCCTATTGGGATTTTGGACCCCCGGGTTGTGTGTTTTAACCATTTATATATACTTGCCCGTTTTTAGATCCGTCCTTTGAACGCCAACCCAATCCGGGGATCCAAATTGGATTCCTTCAGTTTCTACACGTCACTTTAACCCATCTGGTCATGTCGGAGGGAAAACGGCACGTCGATCGGATCCTATTGGGATTTTGGATCCCCGGGTTGCATGTTTTAACCATTATATATGCTTGACCGTATTTTTAGATCTGTCCTTTGAATTCCCAACCCAATCCGGAGATCCAAATTGGATTCCGTCAGTTTCTAATAGTCACTTTAACCCACACGGTCGTGTCGGAGAAAACGGCACGTCGATCGGATCCCTATTTGGGATTTTGGACCCCCGGGTTGTGTGTTTTAACC
Organism: Colocasia esculenta; assembly: GCA_014218235.1. Classification (NCBI taxonomy): domain Eukaryota; kingdom Viridiplantae; phylum Streptophyta; class Magnoliopsida; order Alismatales; family Araceae; genus Colocasia; species Colocasia esculenta. Next base: position 39,907,631 of record CM024763.1, on the reverse strand, counting down.
TTTTATATATACTTGCCGTTTTTAGATCCGTCCTTTGAATGCCCAACCAATCCGGGGATCCAAATTAGATTCTTCAGTTTCTACACGTCACTTTAACCCACCCGGTCGTGTCGGAGAAAATGGGACGTCAATCGGATCCCTATTTGGTATTTTGGACCCCCGGGTTGTGTGTTTTAACCTTTTATATATACTGCCCATTTTTAGATCCGTCCTTGAATGCCCAACCCAATCCGGAGATCCAAATTGGATTCCGTCAGTTTCTACACGCCACTTTAACCCACCGGTCGTGTCGGAGAAAACGGCACGTCGATCGGATCCCTATTTGGATTTTGGACCCCCGGGTTGTGTGTTTTAACCTTTTATATATACTTGCCCGTTTTTAGATCCGTCCTTTGAATGCCCAACCCAATCCGGGGATCCAAATTGGATTCCGTCAGTTTCTACACGTCACTTTAACCCACCCGGTCGTGTCGGAGAAAACGGAACGTCGATCGGATCCCTATTGGGATTTTGGACCCCCGGGTTGCGTGTTTTAACCATTTATATATGTTGACCGGTTTTTAGATCCGTCCTTTGAATGGCCAACCCAATCCGGGATCCAAATTAGATTCCGTCAGCTTCTACACGTCACTTTAATCCACCCGGTTGTGTCAGAGAAAACGGCACATCGATCGGATCCCTATTTGGGATTTTAGACCCCCGGGTGTGTGTTTTAACCTTTTATATATACTTGCCCGTTTTTAGATCCGTCCTTTGAATGCCCACCCAATCCGGGGATCCAAATTAGATTCCGTCAGTTTCTACACGTCACTTTAACCCACCCGGTTGTGTCGGAGAAAATGGCACGTCGATCGGATCCTTATTTGGGATTTTGGACCCCCGGGTTGTGTGTTTTAACCTTTTATATATACTTGCCCGTTTTTAGATCCGTCCTTTGAATGCCCAACCCAATCCGGAGATCCAAATTGGATTCCGTCAGTTTCTACACGCCACTTTAACCCACCCGTCGTGTCGGAGAAAACGGCACCGATCGGATCCCTATTTGGGATTTTGGACCCCCGGTTGTGTGTTTTAACCTTTTATATACTTGCCCTTTTTAGATCCGTCGTTGAATGCCCAACCCAATCCGGGGATCCAAATTGGATTCCGTCAGTTTCTACACGTCACTTTAACCCACCCGGTCGTGTCGGAGAAAAAACGGCACGTCAATCGGATCCCTATTTGGGATTTTGGACCCTGGGTTGCGTGTTTTAACCATTTATATATGTTTGACCGTGTTTTTAGATCTGTCCTTTGAATGGCCAACCCAATCCGGGGATCCAAATTAGATTCCGTCAGCTTCTACATGTCACTTTAACCCACCCGGTTGTGTCGGAGAAAACGGCACGTCGATCGGATCCCTATTTGGGATTTTGGACCCCCGGGTTGTGTGTTTTAACCTTTTATATATACTTGCCCATTTTTTAGATCTGTCCTTTGAATGCCCAACCCAATCCGGAGATCCAAATTGGATTGCGTCAGTTTCTACACGTCACTTTAACCCACCGTTGTGTCGGAGAAAACGACACGTCGATCGGATCCCTATTTGGGATTTTAGACCCCGGGTTGCGTGTTTTAACCATTATATATGCTTGACCGTGTTTTTAGATCCGTCATTTCAATGCCCAACCCAATCCGGAGATCCAAATTGGATTCCGTCAGTTCCCCACGTCACGTTAACCCACCCGGTCGTGTGGGAGAAAACGGCACGCCGATCAGATCCCTATTTGGGATTTTGGACCCCCGGGTTGTGTGTTTTAACCCTTTATATGTAATTTGTTGTTTTTTAGATCCGTCAATTGAATGCCCGTCCCAATCCTAAGTATATAAAATTAATACTAATACTGACCTGAGCTGCTGGCTGTGTGGGGCGTACTCCCTTCATTATTGAGATGAACTACTAAACCATATCGCTGAACTGCATCTGTAGCTGTACCCGTTGGGTCTCTATCTCTACCTGCTGCGTTTGTAGCTCTACCCGCTGCGTCTGTAGCTCTACCCTCTGCGTCTGTAGCTCTGCACGTAGCTCCTCCCGAATGATGCCTCTAATGTCCTCTACACCACTGACGGGCGGCGCAGAAGATGAACTCGCGTGTGCCGGGGGAGCGATCGAAGTGGCATATGAGGACAACACTCGATGAGTATCCAGGCTGTCCCCAAAGTCGTACATTCGACCCTTCCTCGGCACTCCCGCTGCCTCGACCCAAGCGTCCGCATCCAAATCTGGCTGGGGAGTGCCCTCTGTGTAGCGCTCCGCCATCGTCCTATCGTACGTCTCCTGTAAAATAATTTAAAATTAAATTATTGAAAACAAATTACTTTAATATCATAATTGAATTCATAATTTAAAGCTTGACTTACAGCAATCGTGCGGGCACTCTCGGTAACATAGTCATCCGTCCCCTTCCGCTTATGAGTCCGGTCAAATAACTCGCGGAAAGTAGGGGCACGCTCCAGGTCGTGATGCTTAAAATTCAACAAAATTAGTTAGTTTCACAATAATAATCCATATGTATATATGAATCGAACAATAAAATACTTACCAATTTTGACTATGGGTCGCATAAGATACGGATCCACTAGTATGCACATTCTTCTCCGGTTGAGTTGCTCTGTTGCGTATTGCCGCCTCTGACCGCTGCTGCCATGGTCCAACAGCCCAATGCTCGCAAAGGGACTCCCAATAGTCCCTCCGCAGCCAAACATGGCCGTAATCCACCCAAGCCACAGGATCCCGGTTGCCTGTGGTCTTCATTGCCTTGTCCCGTACCTCCCACATCGACTTTCTTAAATTAGTTTGGCCGTAATCTCCCAGACGGCTCGAGCTCGAGGGAGATCCTAAGGTCTCGTGAACGCGAACCTCCGCTGTAAAGAAATAAAATTAATCAACGTTATGCAATAAACCCAATTAATAATAATTGAATAAATGACTTCAACTCTTCTAAAAAATAAAAATACCGTAAACATGTCAAATAATAATCTCGGACTGGCACCGGGAAGTCTCTCCATGCATCCACTGGTCCTGGAATATGTGCGTGGACCAGCGTCGTAATATAGCGGGAAGCAGGACTGGGATCTATCTTCCCCCTGTAATTCCACATTAATTTTCTACATGAAATGTATATCCTAAATAACAAATACAGTAACACTGAGATGATGAACTTTACCCTAAGATCCAGCATGGTTGTCGTCCTGGTAGCTGAGGCCCCTCCTCAGCTGCTGGATGCTGGCTCTCCACCTCTGTTGAAAACAATTTAGTACACTATTATGTATAAATTGCAAGAGACCAAACATACTAATCTATTGAAACATACGTTTACCTTGTGGTGAGGAAGAAGACGAAGGTGGCACTGCTCGGATGGTCGACAGGGAGGCAAATTTCATACACATTAGAAATTATGAATTTCAAATAAACAACAATATAGAAATTTACCTGTCACTGGGACGACGGCGTGGACGGGGAGGCAGTCCCTGCAAAATTTCATACACATTAGAAATTATGAATTTCAAATAAACAACAATATAGAATTTACCTGTTGCTGGACGACGGGCGTGGACGGGGAGGCAGTCCGTGCAAAATTTCATACACATTAGAAATTATGAATTTCAAATAAACAACATATAGAAATTTACCTGTCGCTGGGATGACGGGCGTGGACGGGGAGGCAGTCCCTGTAAAATTGTATGTACGTTAGTTCTCGTGAAATCAATATAAACAATAATACCCATATGGTTTTTTGTGTAAATATGCATATACCTGTCGCGGACCTGGAGGTAGACGTGGACGGGGAGGCAGTCCCTGCTTTCTTGTATGTACGTTAGTTCTCATGCATTTAATATGAACAATAAATTCTAGAATATTGTGTTTACACATACGTATACCTGTCGTGGACGGGGTCGCGGACCCTCTGCCAACGGACGTGGCAACCGTCCGACTGCGTCCTCCACGTACCATATCTCTATTGATACAAATAAAGATATAGCAAGTCATCAACACTCAATTTGAAGTAGCAATTTATTATGAACATGTAATTAACAACAACACCAATTTCTTACAAAATATGCAGTATATTATCTATATTCATCATCAGATGCTGAAGACATGTTAATTCAACATCATCTTCATCATCATCTTGGAATTCATCCTCATCATCTTGGGAGTCTTCCTCCACATCAGACTCCACCTCTCGCTCAGCGACATTTGGGTCAACTTCTTCTTGTTCGTTATCCTTATGTAAGCAAATTATTTCATTTATATCATGAACATTGTACTACGTAGAAGCTGCCAACTCTCGTGCGTCACTCCGATCTGATTGGAAAAAGTTGTCATTAACACCTTCGAGCTCATCATCAGTCGGGAGAAGTTCATACTCAGGGAATAGTCTTGATTTCACTCTACATGCAGCCCACCAATCTCTTAATTTGGGATGTATAATTTGAATAATAAACTTGTTGGGCTTGTGCCGCCAGGATGAATGGCTCATATGTACTCAATTTGGACTTATGCTTCACATCGATTAATCCATATGTTGTGTCATGACGAATAGATGTCGGATCAAACCATGACACTTGAACATAAAATTGTTGTCTTGTCCCAAAAATTGCAGTTCAATGACTTCTTCGAGAATGCCATAATAGTCAATTTCATTTTCATTGTAGGCACTTCCCTTCACACATACGCCGCTGTTCATCGTAGACTTATTCCGTCCATAATCTCGTGTGAAATCTGTATCCATTCACAATGTAGCCTGGATAGACACGTACAATCTTCGAGGGGCCAAAACTGATCTGTTGTACTCTTGAATCGGGAATGAAGCCTTGTTCAACCTATTATGAGATAAATAGACAACATTGAATAAATTACTTCAACTCAGTCTGCATAAAAACATAACACTTATGTTTCAAAATAATTAGACACATACTCGAGATCTTAACCAAGTAGGAAAAGACTTCTCCGTTCCTTTTCAAACTGCACGTCAGTTAGACGTGGATTCCGTCGTAATATGACCGAGTCAAACTCTCTGCAATGTAAATGTCACACAACCGTTAGGTTCTGCAGCAATGCACGCAAATGATGACGAATAAGCGTGGAGAGCTTACTGAATGTAAGGGTCTAGTTCTTCGCATTCATGAACACGTAGATCTCTACAGCTACCAACTCTCTGTCTTGGAGTGCGCTAGTAGATGAAGATCCGAACGCCCGTCCGGGACACTTGAATACAGAGAGTCTGTCTGACACCTCGAAATCTCCACCATCATCATTACGTGGAGGTTGAGTGCGTCGGGTTCGTATTTCCATGTCAAAGTACATCGAACAGAAGTTCGATATCTCCTCAATGAGGTACGCCTGAGTAATGGAGCCCTCAACTTGTGCTTTGTTACGGACTTTCATCTTAAGATCTTGCATGCACCTACGACAATAATTCAAAGCATACATAAGTAATATAAAAGATCGTCGTAATGGCAATAAATTGAGATGTAGAAATATACCTCTCAAACGGATACATCCATCGAAATTGTACTGGTCCTCCGACCCTTGCCTCATATGGTAAATGGATGATCAGGTGCTCCATTGAATCAAAGAATGCTGGAGGAAATATCTTCTCTAATTTGCAGACTGTCTGAATTATATTTTGCTCCATATTTTGCAAGTCATGAATTTTGAGTTCTGATGCAGATAAAATCCTGAAGAATTGACTCAGCTCAGTCATTGCTCCCCATATTTGTTTCGGAACAACTCACGAAAAGCAAGAGGCATCAGTCTTTGCATGAAAACATGGCAGTCATGACTCTTCATTCCGTATATTTTTCCCTCGTTGACATTTACACAACGCGCAATATTCGAGACATATCCATCCGGAAATCTCAATTGCTTTAACCATTGCAACACTTCCTTAATCTGTCTGGCCCCAAGCACATATGCAGCTTTAGGTTGCACCACTTTTCCTTGAACATGTTGTAGCTCTAGTTCTGGACGTTTGCAAAGTACTTTCAAATCGAAACGTGCCTTGACGTTATCCTTCGTTTTGCCTTTGACGTCCATAACTGTGTTGAACACATTATCAAAAACATTCTTCTCTATATGCATGACGTCTAGGTTATGACGTATCAAAAGTGTTGACCAATAAGGCAATTCCCAAAAAATGTTTTGCTTCACCCAATTGTGATCCTTCCAAAGCCAGGGATTTGTCGGGTACTACCAGCCAGTTGTGTTACAGTCGGTAAATTCTGGACCCGCCTCGCCATGTTTCCACCAGACACCCATTCCATATCTACTCCTCCATCACAGTTATATTTTTCATAAAAGAATCCTTTTGCTTTCGGAAAGGATGGTCACTGGTAGAAACCGCCGATGACAATCGAACCCAAGATTTTCCCCCAGATTTCAACACAAATGATTTAGAATCCTCCATGCAATAAGGACATGCCAACCTCCCATGTGTGCTCCAGCCAGATAACATGATGTAGGCTGGAAAGTCACTTATTATCCACATTAATGCAGCCTTCAGATTGAAATTCTGTTATCTAGATGCATCATAAGACTGCACACCATCTGACCATAACAATTTCATCTCATCAATCAACAGTCTGAGATATATGTCTATATTCTTTCCTGGACTTTTTGGACCCGGAATCAGCAATGAAAGGAACAGATTCTCACGCTTCATGCACATGCCTGGCCGAAGGTTATACGTTGTTAGGAATACTGGCCAACATAAGTAAGATGCCACCGAGCCTCCGAAAGGATTGAAACCATCTGTGCATAAACCAAGCCGTACGTTGCGTGGATCCCTTAAGAAGTAAGGATGAGTACGGCTAAAATGAGCCCAAGCTTCACCATCGGCAGGATGACTCATTTCACCTTCGTCGCGACGGACTCTTTCCGCATGCCAAGTCATATCTCCAGCTGTCCTCGAGGACATGAACAATTGCTGCAATCTGGGTGTGATAGGAAAGTACCGCAATGACTTATACAGAACATCCTTCTACTTTGACTTGTCCCCTCTCTTGGGCTTGAACCTATCATGCTTACAAATACAACATGATGTCTTATCTGCATCCTCTTTGTAGTATAACATACAGTGATTCGGACATGCATCAATTTTCATAAAACCAAGCCCCAATCATTCACCATCTTCTTCGCATGGTAAAAGTCAGCAGGTAACCTCTCTGATTGAGGAAGCATGCTCTTGACCAGTAAGAGAAGCCGGTCAAAACAACTCTCGCTCATATGAAATTCAGATTTCAAATTCAATAGCTGCGACACTGCAGACAACCGTGTATGCTTCTCACAACCATCCCATAATGGCTCATCAGCATCTCGAAGTAACTGATAAAATCTCTGAGCTATATCATTCGGCACTTCTTCATTTGTTTGATCTTCATGAATATTGAACTCCGGACCAGCAGCATCGACAACCATGTCTACGTACGTACTTGTGGAGGCAAAGTAATTAGCTGGTGCAGACGACTGAATATTCAACTCACCATGACACGACCATAACTCATAATGGCCAACAAATCCTCTCGTATACAGATGATGCTGCACATCCCATGTCGATATCCACTTTCTGTTCTTACAAGCCGAACACGGACATCGGATGTTACCCATCGGATCAACTGCTACTGATGAATTACTCAATGCAACTCAATAAAACTGTCAACTCCGTCTTTAAACTCCTCGGTCACAACTCCATTCACTATTCCACGGTACATCCATGACCGATTCTCATAAGACATTTTTCTACATATTAAATGTCATGTCCCGAGTTAAAATCCAACACACCCTCACATCATTCAAGTACCATGCATATGATATGTATGTTATATGGAGAGTCCCAGAGCTAATGGGTGAAATAAAGCGTTGACGTAAAGATAAATGAAGAGTAAACATACATGAATATCAAATAAATTTGAGCACTATATAAATACTTAATGGTATTGAACATTAAAAACACACAAACCGTGATGTCTTCATATTAGGCCACCACCACTTGATCGGCTCTTTATTCACCAGCTTCTCAGTAGATTTCCTAGGGAGTGAACTAACCACTGATATCCCTAATATAGTTTGCCAAATACATCTCTTCGTACATAATGGAAGACATAACTTTGAGAATGTCAAGTTCTTTGACACAATTATTTTTCACAAATTTTGACCAGTCTTTTCCAATAAACATGTACATACTACCACACCAACTGCGTCGTAAGATTACAGAATATCGCACTCCTTTTTCATCTTGAACAATAACAGAAATCCACTTTTGTTTTCTAAACTTTGTCTTTCTTCTTTCCGAATAATCTTTATGATTTTCTTCATCTTCTCTTTCACCAAAAGTAAACCATCATGCAATCTTCGAATATCGAGCGGAAATATTTTACGTTCAAACAAACAAGTACTTTGATACGTTGGACATTTGTTCTTCTTTGAGTCTAATTTCCAATCGCGAACTCTCATCACTAATTAGAAAAAATTTTTATAACATTTTATTCATGAGTAATTTAAAATATGAAATTAAATCATAATATGGTAAATATGAAAAATCAATCAAATGGCTACAAATAAACATACGAATGTTGAATGATTAACTTGCAGTGTGAATTTGTGAAAGTAAACAATATGTTTAACAAAGAAAGTCATTGCATTGTTTATTTTCATGTAAAGCGTAAAAAAAATAACAGCGAGCAAGATAAATAAAAAATAACTTAATTTACCAAAAGCTTTGAATATAAGCAATTAGGAGAAGAAACTTGTAGGTCCACATCTAATTTTTAGAAATTTTAACAATACACACACACCAAACATCAAGGTGTTAGCTTATGTGCTATCCACAGTAGAGAAGTACTCTAAACAATTTCAAATGAGCAATTTCAAATCCAAACAAATACTATCTTTTAATCTCCCATCCAAATTGACTTTTCATACACTTTTATATTTATATGGAGCTTTCATATTGATTTATTGATTGCACAACTACTTTGAAAACTCCATTAGACTAACACATATAACTTAGGAAGATGAGTTTACTAGATCTCCTTTGGGCAATCTGGAGGTTACTGTCTATATGGTTTATGTTATATTTTTATATTTACTGTATAGTCTGTGAATTTAGGTTTTGTCCTTTTTAGATTTTCACTGGTAGAAGAAGAAGATTGTTCTGAAGCCATAGGTCTACAAAGACGGAAATATTTCCTATGCAAGGCATTTTCCTATTTGCATCATCTTTCTTAAGTTTAAAGTGTGCAACTTTCCGATGACAAGAAAAGAGCTTTTGCGCATTGCAATTGCCCTCTTAATACGTAAGAATGTTCCCTTCTATATCCAAAGTCATTATTTTTTGGCAAAAGAGAGATGTTGATGCTTCAGGTACCTTTTTGTCTCTAGGTGTAATTTGCCACGTTAGAACAATATCAAAAAATGAAAGCAAAAATATACCAAGTGCAAGAACTAGATTATGTAAAAAGAATAAAAAAAGTCTTCGTTTTATTATTATTCTAGCTTGATGTGTGTGGTTCTTACCTGTATTATAAATTACATGTAACACAAGATTTGTGTGGAGTGATCAGACCTCTCAAAAGCCACAAATAGGAAGTTAACGTGCATGGCGGTGTTGAGCACTTTAACAGACACTTTTTGTTACTGGTCACTGACATTAATTTCATACGATTCTCACGGCCATCAAAGAGATAGAAATATGGCATATATATACAAAATGCATGTGTGTGCCAGTGTGATTGTAACTTGTAAGTTGCAATTATTGGGAATTGGAGGTGCCCAATTAAGAGATAATTCATGGTTGAACAATTTGATCAGAGCTTAATTATAGTGTCCCTTCCTAGTTGAAGAAGGCAAATTTCCAATCGCGAACTCTCATCACTAATTAGAAAAAAAAATTATAACAATTTATCCATGAGTAATTTAAAATATGAAATTAAATCATAATATGGTAAATATGAAAGAATCAATCAAATGACTACAAATAACACCGAATGTTGAATCACAACAATTAAGAATCAATCATAATGTTCACATCCAAGGTGGAGGTCGAGACACTCAGGTGGAATCACAACAATGATATATTCACATTGAGGAATGCATGGGATAAAATCAGGAATCATGGTCCCTATTTTTCTAATTTTGACTAATTTAGATTCCTCTTATTTCCTGCTAAGACATATAGACTACATGACTAAAGATATAAATTGCATTCTACAACACTAGCAGTCACAAGGATCAGAAAAATGAAAGCAGAAACAACCATTTACAACAAAACCAACTGTTTCAGAATAAACAGAGGATCCACGAAGGTGATGAAAAATTGTTGAGAATGGCCCACCTCTTCTGTGAGAGAGGGCACAACTTTTGTAGCTGCCCTGGATGGGTACAAAGTTATTCTCACACAATTTTTAATAACAACTGATCACGATTCTGCAAAGTAGCATTTAGTTTGTTTAATGATAAGAAAAGCTGACTCCAAAGATGAGGGCAATTAACTTTAGGATTAATCAGAGATGTTAGCTAAAGTAATGATCTACTTGAAGATGCTTCAAGGTTGGAAAGTAATGACTCTACATTAGTAGTCCATGGTCGTGTCTAAAATCCTAAACGAAGACATATTGAAGCTGGTCAAATCTCTTGCAAGACCGACATAAATAATAATTTCATTATCATGCCTCGGTTGGGTGGCAAATATATCCGACAGTTTTTCGACGAAAGAAACATTTCCGTCGGAAAATGCCGTCGGTAAACCCCGCTTTCCCTTGTAGTGCTCCTCCCCCTATGCCAGAGCTTGGAGATGTGGTGGATGAGGTAGACACCACCGCCGACAACTTTTAACACCTACAGGTCCTACACTATGAACACACATATGGGGCGCCTCCGACAACAAGAGGCCACATACACTGCGAGCCGATCACCAGGCAATCTTGAGAAGATAGAACCACCAACCAGCTTGGAGGACAACCTCTCCTCGAGGGGGAGAATGGGCTAGGCACGGGAGTCTCTAGGATAGAAAAACTCCACAAGTTGGAGACAGGGCCCTCCGAAAGGTGGGGACAAGGGGGAAGGGAATGCCCCCTCCCCAAAGAACCAGAACGGGCGGTAAGACGAGAAGAGGGAGTGTTGAAGGGAGACGAAGACTTAATATTTCAATTGCAAAGGAATATTTGAACTAAAAGTGGCCTAGCGACAAAATTTAATATTTCTTAAGGAGACCAAGGCGACCAAAGCAGTGGCCTAGCGCCTTATTGCTTAGGCGCCAAGGCGGGCGCCTAGGAGAGGCCTAGTTTATAATTATACACTACTATATTTTATATCATGTCCATTCATTTTTCTCCTTCCAATGTACACAAATGAGTCATTCTTCTCTTTAATGTATATAAATGAGCTATGTGTATTGTATTAACCAGATATCTAACATGTTAACAAAATAATTAATAATAATAAAATAGCATGTTGACAAAATAATTAATAATATAAAATAGCATGTTAACAAAATAATTAATAATATAAGACGATCAAACTGAACACAATTGTCAACTTGGATGAAACAACATGTTTAATTAACCTGAAATATTACTAAGTAAAATACACACAGTAATATAGTATTGTATCAAACCATCACTAGTCAGTTGTTATTGTCTAACATAGTCATTGAGTCAAAGTACTTCTAAACAACAGAAAATAATAATAAAGAAACAACAATCTAAATCTTGCATGTATAATCTCAACAATCCGGGAGGAGAGAAGGCCGGGCTGGGGTCCTGTCGAGGGGGGCGTAAATCTTGCACTCTATAATCTCAACAATCCGGGAGGGAGAGAAGGCCGGGCCGGGGGTCCTCTCGAGGGGGGGGGCGTGGGGTGGACGAGGCGGCAGGCCGGGTGGCCGTGGGGGGGGGGGGGGGGCGTGGGTGGGCTAGGCAGTCTGTCGGGGGGGGGCATGGGGGTGGCGCCGATGAGGGGCTCTGCTGGCGAAGGGGGGGTGTTGGGGGAGAGAGAGAGAGAAAGACCGGCCGGGGTAGCGCCAATGAGAGGGCGGGGGGGGGGGGGGGGGGGGGGGGGTGCTGCTGGAGAAGGGGCAGCGGCGGCGGGGGGTGGGGGGGAGAGAGAGAGAGTTACCGGGCCGGGGTCGCACCGATGAGGGGGCGGGGGGCTCCACTGGTGAAGGGGCAGCGGCGGCGGGTCGGGGTCGCGACGGCGGCTGGGCAGCGGCGGCAACCCGAGGTTGCGACGGCGGCACGGGAAGCTAGGGCAGCGATGGCGTCGGGCCGGGGTCGCGACGGGCGGCGGCGGCCGGGGTTCGAAGCCGGTGAGAGAGAGAGAGAGAGAGAGAGAGAGAGAGAGAGAGAGAGAGAGAGAGAGAGAGAGAGAGAGACGAGCAGGAGATAGAGTGGGTTTTGCGGGGGAGGGAGGGAAATATAAATTTCCGACGGACAATTCCGACGGAACTATTAAGTCGAAACCGTCGGTAATATATAAGTACCGACGGAAATTTCCGGCGGATATTTATCCGTCGGTATTACCGACGGAACTATTTAGTCGGTAGTTCCGACGGATTTTCCGAAGGAAATATTTCCGTCGGAAATATCCGTCGGTAAAACCGCTTTCTCTCTTGTAGTTAATGAACATAGCTTGAGCAGCATAATACTCGGATCGTTTACACCCCTAATTTTGCCCCTCCTCTTCCCATATCGCCCCCCCCCCCCCCCCACCCCCCCCTCCCGATTTGCGCCCCCTCCTCCCCTCCCTTGACTACACCCTCTCGGCCCGTCGGAAGGCCCCTTCCCCTCCCCCCACACACACCGGATCTCCCCCCAACTCCCCCCCCCCCCCCCCCCCCCATGCTGGATCGCCCCCCTCCTCCCCTTCCCTGACTGCACCCCCTCCTCCTCCTCCCCCCACAGAAGGCCCTCTCCCCCCTCTCATCGGGGACCTTGCCGAAGGCACCCCGGAATAATTAAAGTATAAAAAAAAATAGTACATGTCAAACAAACTTACATAATTTTTAAAAATTAGCACTTCTCTGCCAAACAAATAACACTATTTTTGTTTAATTTTGAAATATTTGTCAAAATATGGACACTCATTATTTTTTAGTAGAAATAGTTTTTTTTAATATTGCTCCCAAACACCCAATTATGTCCTTATATTAGGGTCACTCTGACAAACGAATAAGCTTGTCAACATGCCTTATTCATTGGAATAACCCCAAATTTACCTTAATAGGCTGATTAAAACAACTCTTATTCCAAATTTTAGTGTTCCACTAGAATACATAATTTATCCAGAATATTATATATATATATACATCAAACTATAAATAATGAAACTTAGTTTTCCCTACCTAATCTTACCCTAACCGGCC
>CM024763.1:39821152-39894128 GCA_014218235.1 Colocasia esculenta | reverse complement strand
GGAGCGGAGTGGGGGGAGATATAGGGACAGCCACTGCGCGAGGAGTCGCCGCCGCCGGGGACCCGAGGGCCGGCGGCCGATGGCGAGCCGAGGATCGTCGGGGAAGAGGCAGGAGGGGTCCGAGGGCGGAGGGATTTCAGATTAGGTCAATTTGGGGGAGACTCGGGAGAGGGTTTTAATGTATATTTATATATTAGATATGAGCTATTAGATGTAAGATCTAATGGTTAGTATTAATCTAGTTTCGGATTGGATCTTAAATAGAGCGGATCTCTATTTCCACGTCCGCTCCGTTTATTATTCGGATAATATCCGTATCCGAATTCGCTCCGTCAGATATCTGTTAAACGGATACGATATATTAATCGGATACGAATTCGGATCGGATCGGATATTATCGGATCCGTTTACAGCCCTAGTCAGGAGTACAACAGATTTCCACTCAAAATCGATAGAAATAAAAAGGCCAATGGCTCGGGCATTCTCGATGCTCCACTCAAAATCGATAGAATGGGGATCTCTCACCTGCAGCACCAACACGTCTGGTCTTCTTAGCCAAGAAAGCTGGCGAAAGTCTCTGCTGGTTTTAGAAGATGTCGAAGACACCGACGAAGAAGAAGACGACGTTGTCCAAGAATGTTGCACGGACGGCGACGACCACCTTGGCCGAGGAGGCTCGACTGCTCGTGCTCGGGGCGATGGGAGAGGCCGAAGAGCAGGGGCTCTGACACTCCGCTGTGTAGCAAAGAAAGAGGAGAGGCCGAACTGAGACCGGGAGGGAGAAGGGCTGCGTGACCAGATTAGGGCTTTTTAGGGTTGTTTCGGTTCAATCGGTTCGGCTCAATTTTAAGGAAGAAAAAATCGAACCGAATATTTACCATTAAACCGGTTTGATTCGGTTCATTGACCCGAACTTTAGTTAGTTGAACCGAACCGAACCGAATGGTTCGGTTCGGTTTATCGGGTTGGACCGAGAAATGAACAGTCCTAAGCATAGCATCACCAATAGCAGCAGAAGCAGTAAAGCAGTAGTAGCAGCAGTAAAGCAGTAAGTAGTAACAGTAAAGCAGTTGTAGGAGTAGCAAAGCATAGCAGCAACAGCATGTGCGGGAGGATAAGATAAGGATCATTGGCGGGGTTTAAAGGTGGGGTTTATCCGCATGCGAGATTGCAACGAACAATGGCGATGAAATCTTCGAAAGGATTTCACCTGGGTTAAACACGTAATACAGTTCTTACGAAACCCAAGTTACGCAGGATGAAGTGATTACCTTACGTAATCATTGTGCCATAATTGATATATATATACATATATAAATTCCATATATTTCTTTAATATAATATAATTCTATTAATCCTTTTCCATCAACATAATTTAATTATTTAGGTTATTAATTTATGGGCCTCTTGTGTGTTTATTACCGAGCTTTATTTTAGTAATGGAGGTGTGGTAATATTCGAACTAATTGGAACGTCATCATGTATTATACACAAATGACCAAGTATTTTTATAAACAAAATCAAGGTGTTACACATTACAGCCATAATTTCGATAGATAACAACACATACGATTAAAGTGTGAGTTCGGTTGTGTGTGTAGACCTGAGAATTCAGATTATTATTTAAAATTTTGATATAAAGGTCCATTGTGTTCTCTATATTCTGGAAGAAAAAAAAGAGCTTTTTATTCGACCTAGAATATGGGTGTGTCGACCTAATTAAGTCACTGGAGACATGAGTTATAAGTTGATTTGAAAATTAACAGAGTGTGTCAACCTGAATAGAAGAGAGTGTTGACACTCTGAAGGAAAGTGTCAACTCTCTACAAGGTATTCGATACTATGAAGGGATAGGTCGACGCTATAAGGGATAAATCGGTCAACACTACTGGATAGATAATGGTGACAGTACTACTGGATATATAAATAGTGTTGACACATGAGTACAGATAGGTCAACACTAGTACTGCATAGATAGTGTTGACACTACTGTGATAGATAGTTGTTAACTGACACTACTAGATAGATAGGTCAACACTACTGGATAGATGTGTTGACACTACTAGTACTATTTCCAAAACACAGTCAGAAAAAAAAGAAAAATAAGAATCCTTCAATTCACAAGAACACTTGCCTAGCTAAGACGAGTATTAGCTAAAACACGTAAGTATACTTAATAATCTTTTAGACATTATTTATCTTTTCTTTTATTAACACACACCCACAACACACACACACACACATATAATATATATATACACTTTTACACATACCTACCACTACTACTTACCATGTTCACATTTAGATGCTGTTAAATCTTACGTAAACAAGTTATGGTAATTTTTATTTAAAATTTTCTTGAAAAAATATTATCAAGTTAAATTATCCTAAAAGTAGATAATCATATTTACCTCATTAACCGTGCATAAAAATTCTCAATATCCCATTTTTGTATAAACATATTTTTATGATATTATGGTAATTTCGAACTAAATTTCATTACCAAAATTCAGTCTCAATTCGGTCTAAAATGCAGTCTCAATTCGGTCCCTATTCAGGGACTGAATAGGGACCGAAATTATTCGGTCTCTATTTTTGGGACTGAAATTTTCAGTCTCTATTCGGTCCCTATTTTGGGACCGAAAATTTCGGTCTCTAAATCGGTCTCTATTGCGCTTTTCTTGTATGCCACAAGCAAACACCTCGCTGGTCTTCCTTCTACACTGGGGGAACAACATCTAGCTCCCAACTAGTCTTCCCTTCTACACAAGGGGTACACTGAATACAGTCCTTCAACTGGACAAATCACACAGCAAGTCTTCTCTTCAATTCAAGAGGAACAACTTGTATCTCAACGAGATATCTAAGGGTCACTAGACCAAGCTCAATATGAACCACGAAGAGGTTTGATATGAGATGACGTTTTAAGAGGATCAAAATATATAAGAGATCATTCTCTTAAAAGAAAAACAAATCTCTCTTTGAAATGAAGTGTTTAGCAGGAATGCAGTGAGAGAGATAGGGTGAAAGTTAGAAGATGTTGACTTCGACGCTCAACTTTCTTTTCTTCACACGAGTTGAAGAATGGTTAGCTACTTAGCTTGGCTCTTTCAGAGTTGTATTGCTTACATCATCATTGTTTGTATATGAAGCTTGGTCTTATTCTTTTATAAACTCCTTTGGGAACATATTCATTGAGATGTCGTTTGAGTCTTCTTCTTCAGCTCATACATGTTTCCAAGATGTTGGCTGTGTCTAACTACTGCTTTGTGAGAGTACCAAATACTTGCAACATTTAATGCACATAGGGAGGTGTCAGGTAAGAAAGATCATATGTAAGTCAACACCCATACCACGACAAGAAAAAGCGCCATTACCGACGGATATTTCCGACGGAATATTTCCGTCGAAAATGCCGACGGATATTCCGACAGAAAAAGGTTCGTCGGCACATAAATCAGAACTTCCGACGGAAATATGTCCATCGGAAAGATCCGTCGATAATGAGAGATTACAGACGGATATTCCGATGGAAATATTTCCGTCGGAAGTGTCGTCGGTAATCCCGCCATTTCCCTCCCCCCGCCATCCCACGAACCCACCCACCCTCTCTCTCTCTCTCTCTCTCTCTCTCTCTCTCTCACCCTCTCTCTCTCTCTCTCTCTCTCTCACCCTCGCCACTCGCCTAGCCGCTTGCCGCGCCCCTCACCGCTTGCCGCCTGCAGCGCCACCGCCGGCCGCCACGACCGGCACCACCAACGCCGCCGCCGCCAAGCTTCGCCGCTGGTGCCACCGTACCGCCATTGCCGTCGAGCTTCTTCGCCGTCGGGTATGTATCCGGCCTCCCCTCTCCCTCTCCCCCCTTCCCCTCCTCGGCGCCCCTCCCCCTCCCCGTCCGCAGTCCCCCCGTCGTCCCCCCCTCCCCCCCTCCCATCCTAGCCCCCCCCCCCCCCCCCCCCCAACAGGCGACCCCCCCTCCCCATGTCGCCCCCCTTCCCTCCGACCATCCCCTGTCGCCCCCCTCCCCCTCCCTTCCCACCCCTGCCACCAACCCCTCCCTGTCGGCCCCCCCTCCCCCTCCCGTCCCAACCCCCTGTCGCCCCCCTCCCCCTCCCGTCCCAGCCCCCACCCCGTGCGGCCCCCCCTCTCCCCTCCCGTCCCCAACCCCTGCACCCCCTTCCCCATCCCTGCCACCCCCCTCCTCCCCCAGGTGACCCCCCTCCCCCGTCCCCCTGGCCCCACAGTCCCCCCCTCCCCCACTCCCCCATTCCCCCCTTCCTCTCCCACCCACCGCCCCCCCTCCCCCATATTCCCCCCTTCGCCCCCCCTCCCCCACAGTCCCCTCCCCCACAATCCCCCCCGCCCCAAAGTCCACTGTGTTTAATTATTAATTTACTTCATATTTTTCATTTTCTTCATGTGTATATGCTCCATATATTAGTAATTGTCTGATTTGTCTCTATTATTTTGGCATTTACCAAATCTTTTTTTATCAAGTTGTTTTGGCATATCAATTGAGCTTTTATTGTGTCGGGACTAATATTTAATGTGAAAATTAAATTTGGTCATGTTGGGACCCCAATTATTGATAGCCTCAACAACGATTATATATATCTCAACAAGAAATATTTAGTGTAAGTGCACAATTGCATTTGAGTTGTAAATTATGAGTTCATAAAAAACTAAGTTGAGTTATAAATATACTTAAATTGGGTTCATAAATATTTGAATTAGACTTATAAAATGACATGTCAAATATGTCATAATTTATTTGTCTATTTTATGTGAATCAACCGAGATTAGTGATTTTATAAAATGACATATCAGATTAGTGATTTTATCCAAATATATCTGATTCTAACATATTTACAAACTCTTGTCATGTGAGAAAATTTGTTACATCTTCACATGCCATGTTATTTTAGCACATTGATATGTAACAAATTAATACGCATAAAGGAATATTTCTAGCATATTCTATTATTATATTCTTATTCCTATAAAAAAATATAGTTATTGAGATAGAGAGAGAGAGTCTACCATGTAGAGAATTCTAGTTAAGTTTGGTATCTAGACATGGTGAGAAAGGAATAAGTGTAATTGATATGGATATGGATAATTTTAGATAGAAATGGATAATTTTGAGATGAGGACATATGCCTACCTTTAAGTTAGTTTGTTTATGTCGGCCATAAATCATACTTCACTTGTAATTCTTTTTTCTTGATTAGTAT
This sequence comes from Colocasia esculenta, assembly GCA_014218235.1. Lineage (NCBI taxonomy): Eukaryota > Viridiplantae > Streptophyta > Magnoliopsida > Alismatales > Araceae > Colocasia > Colocasia esculenta. Next base: position 39,888,894 of record CM024763.1, on the reverse strand, counting down.
TGTAGTTCTTACATTAATGTAATTCATTTATATGAATGTGTGAATTTGTTTTAATATTGCACTTGTTCACATGACATATTTTGTTTTCATATTCCTTTCATATTTATGTGGGTTTTAAATTTCATCTATGCATGTATAGCAATTTATCACTGCACATACCTCACGAGAGCGTGTTAAGCCCGCATCAATGAACCTTCCCGTTCAAGACTTTGGGATTGATGTGCATGAGTCTTATTTTCAATGATGAGAACGTGTATATTTAACTCAAAGTCTTGAATTGTCCCGTTTTGGACAGTCTGTGAATGTTTGATCGTAGTTAGGTGGTCATTTACTATGTGTTTGTATTATTTATTGAAAATTTTTGGTACTTCTACTCACTCCTCTCTGATATACCTTTATTGATTTAGAATATTTTCTTAACCACTTATTAGTAAGTGTTTAAGAAAATATCTTAATCAATAAATATTTTTGGTATATCGGAGAGGTGTGGGGAGATGCTACTAAAATTTTTAGCAAATAATACAAACACATAGTAAATGGTCATCTGAGTGCGATCAAATATTCACAGATGGGTAAAAAAGGATAATCTAATTAATATGTCCTACCTATTCATTTTGACTTACTCGAACAATGTGAGGGTGTGTTGGATTTTAACTCGTGACATGACCATTTAATCTGTGTAGGAAAAATGTCTTATGAGAATCGGTCATGGATGTACCGTGGAATAGTTAATGGAGTGTGACAGAGGAGTTTAAAGACGGAGTTGACAGTTTCATTCAGTTTGCATTGAGTAATTCATCAGTAGCAGTTGATCCGATGGGTAACATCCGATGTCCATGTTCGGCTTGTAAGAACAAAGTGGATATCGACATGGGATGTGCAGCATTATTTGTATACGAGAGGATTTGTTGCCCATTATGAGTTATGGTCGTCTCATGGTGAGTTGAATATTCAATCGTCTGAACCAGCCAACTTTGCCTCCACAAGTACGTACGTAGACATGGTTGTCGATGCTGCTGGTCCGGAGTTCAATATTCATGATGACCAAACAAATGAAGAAGTGCCGAATGATACAGCTCAAAGATTTTATCAGTTACTTTGAGATGCTGATGAGCCATTATGGGATGGTTGTGAGAAGCATACACGGTTGTCTGCAGTGTCGCAGCTACTGAATTTGAAGTCTGAATTTCATATGAGCGAGAGTTGTTTTAATCGGCTTCTCTTACTCGTCAAGAGTATGCTTCCTCAATCAGAGAGTTTGCCTGATGACTTTTACCATGCGAAGAAGATGGTGAATGATCTGGGGCTTGGTTTTATGAAAATTGATGCATGTCTGAATCACTGTATGCTGTACTACAAAGATGATGCAGATAAGACATCATGTTGCATTTGTAAGCATGATAGATTCAAACCTAAGAGAGGAGACACAAGTCAAGCAGAAGGATGTTCCATATAAGTCATTGCGGTACTTTTCGATCACACCGAGATTGCAGCGGTTGTTCATGTCCCCGAAGACAACTGGACATATGACTTGTCATGTAGAAAGAGTCCGTCATGATGATGGTGAAATCAGTCATCCTGCCGATCGTGAAGCTTGGGCTCATTTTAGCCGTACTCATCCTTACTTCTCAAGGGATCCACACAATGTGCGGCTGTGTTTATGCACAGACGGTTTCAATCCATTCTGAGGCTTGGTGGCATCTTACTCATGTTGGCCAGTATTCCTAACACCGTACAGCCTTCCACCAGGCATGTGCATGAAGCGTGAGAATCTGTTCCTTTCATTGTTGATTCCAGGTCCAAAAAGTCTAGGAAAAATATAGACATATATCTCAGACCGTTGAGGAGATGAGAACCCTTATCCGGGAAGAGCTACGGACCACTTTGGCGTTATGGTCGAGTAGTTGATCTCAGCCATGCAAGGAGTACGCCCCTCACACAGCCCCCACAGGTCAGTATTACTATTAATTTCATATAGTTTGAATGAAATGAAACCACTAAAGAAGGTCAAAAGGGAAAAAAAATCTAAATTAAGAAACCTATAAAGAAGGTCCCTTTATACAATCAACTTATGGAAGGATAAAAAAGCCACATGAGCGCTCAATTACTATTCTAAGATAAACAGAAGTGTAAGGGCGTTCAAATGACTAATCTAAAAAAAACTCAAGTCTAAAGGATCAAAACACACAACCCGTGTGCGAATTGACGGAATCCGAATTGGATTCCCGGATTGGGTTGGGTGTTCAAATGACTAATCTAAAAAAAATTCAAGTCTAAAGGATCAAAACATGCAACCCGGGGGTGTCTAAAATCCCAAAATGGGATCCGATCGACGTGTCGTTCACTCTGATACGACCGGGTAGGTGAAATTGACGTGTGCGAACTGACGGAATCCGAATTGGATTCCCGGATTGGGTTGGGCGTTCAAATGACTAATCTAAAAAAAAAACCCAAGTCTAAAGGATCAGAACAAGCAACTCGGGAGTCAAAAATCCCAAAATGGAATCTGATCGGCATGCCGTTCACTCCGACACGACCGGGTGGGTGAAAGTGACGTGTGCAAACTGACGGAATCCGAATTGGATTCCCGGATTGGGTTGGGCGTTCAAATGACTAATCTAAAAAAAAACCCAAGTCTAAAAGATCAAGACATGCAACCCGGGGGTCCAAAATCCCAAAATGGGATCCGATCGACGTGTCGTTCGCTCCGACACGACCGGGTAGGTGAAATTGACGTGTGTGAACTGACGGAATCCGAATTGGATTCCCGGATTGGGTTGGGAGTTCAAATGACGAATCTAAAAAAAACCCAAGTCTAAAGGATCAGAACAAGCAACTTGGGGGGTCCAAAATCTCAAAATGGGATCTGATCGGCGTGTCGTTCACTCCGACACTACCGGGTGGGTGAAAGTGACGTGTGTGAACTGACGGAATCCGAATTGGATTCCCGGATTGGGTTGGACATTCAAATGACTAATCTAAAAACAACCCAAGTCTAAAGGATCAAAACACGCAACCCGGGGGTCTAAAATCCCAAAATGGGATCCGATCGGCGTGTCGTTCGCTCCGACACGACCAGGTAGGTGAAATTGATGTGTGCGAACTGACAGAATCTGAATTGGATTCCCGGATTGGGTTGGGTGTTCAAATGACTTATCTAAAAAAAATCCAAGTCTAAAGGATCAAAACAAGCAACTCGGGGGTCCAAAATCCCAAAATGGGATCTGATCGACGTGCCGTTCACTCCGACACGACCAAGTAGGTGAAATTGACGTGTGCAAACTGACGGAATCCGAATTGGATACCCGGATTGGGTTGGGTGCTCAAATGACTAATCTAAAAAAAACCCAAGTCTAAAGGATCAGAACAAGCAACTCGGGGGTCCAAAATCCCAAATAGGGATCTGATCGGTGTGCCGTTCACTCCGACACGACTGGGTGGGTGAAAGTGACGTGTGCGAACTGACGGAATCTGAATTGGATTCTCGGATTGGGTTGGACGTTCAAATGACTAATCTAAAAAAATCTCAAGTCTAAAGCATCAAAACACGCAACCCGAGGGTCCAAAATCCCAAAATGGGATCCGGTCGACGTGTTGTTCGCTCCGACACGACCGGGTAGGTGAAATTGACGTGTGCGAACTGACGGAATCCAAATTGGATACCCGGATTGGGTTGGGCGTTCAAATGACTAATCTAAAAAAACCAAAGTCTAAAGGATCAGAACAAGCAACCCGGGGGTCCAAAATCCCAAATAGGGATCTGATCGGTGTGTCGTTCGCTCCGACATGACTGGGTGGGTGAAAGTGACGTGTGGAACTGACGGAATCCGAATTGGATAGCCGGATTGGGTTGGGCGTTCAAATGACTAACCTAAAAAAAACCAAAGTCTAAAGGATCAGAACAAGCAACTCGGGGGTCCAAAATCCCAAATAGGGATATGATCGGCGTGCCGTTCACTCCGACACGACCGGGTGGGTGAAAGTGATTTGTGTGAACTGACGGAATCCGAATTGGATTCCCGGATTGAGTTAGGCGTTCAAATGACTAATCTAAAAAAAACCCAAGTCTAAAGGATCCAAAATATTTTCTAATTAAACCTTAAGGAATAATCACATGTTTTAAATTTAGTTTTTAAAAATAATGTTTGTATATTAATTTTTATTAATGTTTCTAATATTAATTTTTTTAATATAGGATCCTCCGGCACCTGACGATCATGAGGTGGGGACGGAGAACGATCCAGCAGACCTGTCTTGATTTTTAGCATTTATTATTGTATATGATTTTATATTTGTTATGTTTTATGATTTTATGTTTCATATTGAGTACATGTTGATGCTGGTTGCCAGTCGCGGTCTGCCGCCGCCGCCGCCTTCGGGATTTAGCGACCCAGCGCTCCCGATGAGTGGGTCCTCGGTAGATCAGGGGGGGGGGGGGGCAAAGATCACTCAATCGCTACGTGAGGTAGGTCCAGCTGGCCTTGCCCCTGTTAACCTTGTAAGCTTGATATGGAAGGGCTCGAGGATCTCGGGTCGCGACACCTTCCCCCTTTTGTAGCTGGCAATTGCCAGTTGCGATCCAGGAGGGCACCCGATGATCGTGCCCCCTGCCTTGAAACCACCCCTTGGCATAACAGGAAAATAAGAGACGCAGACTAAGGCAATGGGCAGTGGCCTGCCTTGCATAAACCCCCCTATAAAAACAAAGGAGGCACCACTAAACAAAGGTATGCTACTCGTGGCATTGAAACCCTCTTCCCCCTCTTTCATCTGTCTAACTTGGGCGTCGGAGTGTCTCCCCACCGAGGTGACTCGGTGGTTTCTGCAGGCCGGAGCTCTGTCGAACCTCACCGACGACGACACGCCATCACCTTGGGGTCCACTCGGATTGACTCTGGTTAACCCCCTTTTGCTCTTGCAGCAACATTTGGCGCCGTCTGTGGGAAAGGCTTCGAGCAAAAAGCCACTTCTCATGGCACCCAAGGCGAAGGCGGTCGCTCGTTCGTCCAGTGATGAGATACTCCCCACCACCGTGGTAGAAGAGGTGGCGGGGGATAATTCGTGAGCAGGAGAGCAAGGCTCGACTACATTATCGCGCCTGGATCGAGTCGAGCAGATGCTTGCAAACCTCCAGCAAGTATTGTTGAGAATGGAGCAAGATCGGCAGGTGCCCCTGGAGCACCGTGAAACTATGGTACAGCCAGCAACCCAGACCGTGGATGTTCGGCAGGGGAATGCCGACCCCAGGTATGTACAACCTGCTATGTCAGCCAGCCGCGCCGATGATCAGCATCCCCCATCGATTGCGGTAGCCCAGGGACCCCTGCAGGTCGACGCCCCACCGCCGACAATTCCAGCTGTCCAAGCGGAGCCTACGGCAAAAATCGACGTCGTCGTCGATCACTTTTCGGCCGAGTCCACCCCTGCACTGGCAAATGTTCGAGCGGTCGACCCTCGGTAGAAAGATGATCTGCAGGAAATGAATAGAAAGATAGAAGCGCTGCAGTGAGGTACGCGCGCCCCCTCGGTGGCAACATTCTTGGCTACTTCACCTTTCGTCGAGGAGATCACGTCGGCGCTCGTACCAGACAAGCTGCAGCTGCCAAAGTTTAGGCGCTATAATGGAACGACAAACCTGTCCATCACCTCGACCACTTCCAGGGACAAGTAGAAATGGTAAATATCAATGATGCATTAAAATGTCGTGCTTTTATGTCAACCCTGGATGATGCAGCACTGCAGTGGTTCAAGTCGCTCCCCTCCCGATCGATAGCTAGTTTCGCCGACCTAGCACAGCAATTCCTGGACCACTTCTACAACACGGTGCAACACTCACTTTGCACCGACGACCTTTGGCTCGTCTCGCAAAAGGAAGGGGAGATGCTTTGAGATTTTGTAAAAAGGTTTCAGCTAGAAGTAATGAAAGTGGTGGATTTAGACCTGAGGATGGCAGTCAACATTCTGACGAGGGTGTGCTCGAATGCTCCGTTCGTAGCATCCATCGCTAAGAAACCCCCGGTGAGCCTCTCCGACCTGCTTTCCAGAATGCAGAAATATGTACGACTAGAGTCGACGCTCAGGGCGGCTCGGTCGGTCATCCGAGCAGGGAGCTGCGAGCTCGGAACATAGCTCGAAGAAGCCAAAAAGAGAGGAGGTGCGCGGTGAGAAGCGGCGGGATGCGGACCGGTGAGAATCGGACCGTCGCGCAGAGACAGATCGTCGTCCTGACGAGTACCGGCGCTTCAGGGACCTGCCCCGCTTCGGGAGGTTGCCCTCCGAGATCCTTCCCATTATCAAGAAGCTGCCAGAATTCAGGCGACCCGAGCCCTTGGCAAGGCCGCCAACAGGCCGAGGAGTCGATCTGTATTGTGAGTATCACAAAGGATATGGCCATCTCACTGACCAGTGTAGAAGGCTCAAGATGGAGATCGCCGAGATGTTGAAGAGGGGGCTTATCGGCAAAGTCGTCGTCGACGGCCGTGCAAAGGAGCGCACTCCCGAAGATGACCGAGAGGCGCACAGAGGAAAAGGGGCCGTCCTGGTCCTGTCAGGAGGCTCGGCGGGTGGCGGTGATAGCGGGAGAAAGCGGAAGGCCTATGCGGCAGCCGCGAGTGGTATGGCGAGCAAGCCATGTCTCAAAGAAGGAGACGTCATCACCTTTTCCGACGCAAATGTGGTCGGAGTCAGTCTTTCTCATGACGACGCGTTGGTAATTCATGTCGACGTCGATGGGTATGATGTACATTGTATCCTTATAGATAATGGAGCAGCTCCCGATGTCTTGTTTTATGACTGTTTTGTGAAAATGACCAACCTAAGCACCGACCTCAAACCGGTCATGACTCCCCTTTTCAGTTTTAACGGGGCGCCTGTCAATGCCGAACGGTCAATAAAACTAAAAGTCACTCTAGGCACCCAACCTCGGCATGTAACCGTTGAGGCCGACTTCCTTGTGGTAAAAGTGAAGTCGGCATACAACGCTATCTTCGGTCGGGGCCTCTTGGGAAAGTTAGGAGGGGTACCGTCAACCTATCACCAAAAGTTAAAGTTCCCGACCCCCAGAGGGATTGGCGAGGTCGTGGGAAACTAGACCGAGGCCAGGCGATGTTATGTTAATTCAATAAAAGCAAAAGCACCAGCAGTTAATGAGTATTTGTCCTCTTCTGATGAAAATGTTGCAAGGCATGAACCAGCTGAGCAAACCAAGTAGATAGAGGTCGCCAGTGGAAACCTGGTGGTCGGCTGCGAACTTGGGATGTTGGACGAGGCAATCGGCGACTTCCTCAAGAAAAATGTCGACGTCTTTGCCTGGTCAGATGACGACCTTACCGGCATCGACCCCAGAATAATCCAGCACCATCTGAATGTGAGCGCTGAGGCAAGACCAGTCCGTCAAAAGAAGAGGTCGTTGATGGGAGACCGACAGAAGGCGGTCGACGACAACCTGGCAAAGTACCTGCGAGCAGGGACCGTCAGAGACACATTCTACCCCGAATGGGTTGCCAACGTCGTCCTGGTACGCAAGGCTAATGGGAAGTGGAGAATGTGTGTGGACTTCACCGACCTGAACAAAGCCAGCCCCAAAGATAGCTACCCGCTACCTCGCATCGATCAGCTCGTTGACTCCACGGCGGGGCACGAGCTCCTTAGCTTCCTCGACGCATACTCGGGATACCATCAAATTAGAATGGTGCCCGATGACGAGGAAAAGACATCATTCATCACAGAGAAAGGTCTATACTGCTTCACTCGAATGCCATTTGGGTTAAAGAATGCAGGTGCACAATACCAGCATCTCGTCAACACCATGTTCGAGGAACAAATCGGGAAGACAATGGAAATCTACATCGACGACATGCTGGTGAAAAGCCGGCGCGCCGAGGATCACATCTAAGACTTGGCCGAGACGTTCGAAGTGCTAAGGCGATTCGGAATGAAGCTCAACCCCGAGAAGTGCATCTTCGGCGTGTGCGCAGGGAAATTCCTCGGCTACCTCGTCTCCAACAGAGGAATCGACGTCAACCCAGAAAAGATACAGGCCATCGTGGACATGACGCCCCGAGAATGGTTAAGGAGGTTCAACGGCTTAATGATAGGGTTACTGCTCTAAGCAGATTTATGTCCAGGTCGGTGAAAAGATGTAGACCCTTCTTCGAAGTGCTGAGAAGAGGGCGCTTTGAGTGGACTGAGGAGTGCCAGGAAGCTTTCGACGACCTCAAGACGCACTTGGCGCATGTTCCAACATTGAGTAAGCCGGTAGTCGGGGAGGATCTATTACTGTACCTGTCGACAACAACACATTCCGTCAGTTCGGTGCTTGTACAGGAAGAGAACCGCAAGCACCTTCCGGTGTACTATACCAGCAAAACGCTTCGAGGAGCCGAGCAGCGTTACACCGACCTCGAAAGGGTTGCATACGCTCTCGTAATGGCTGCGAGGAGGCTACATCCATATTTCCAGGCGCACAAAATCGTCGTCCTCACCGATGTCCCTATCAAGCAAGTCCTCACCCGACCCGAGGTCTTGGGAAGGTTGGCGAAGTGGGCCATAGAGCTCGGGGAGTTCGACTTCACTTTCAAACCTCGGGTCGCAATAAAGGCATAGGCTCTGGCGGACTTCATTTCTGAAGGAACTGCGAGAAGGCCCGAGGAGGAAGAAGAGGACAACGAGTGATGGAAAGTGTTCGTCGACGGAGCATCAAATTCCCAAGGAAGCGGCGCAGGAGTGGTCCTCCACTCTCCCGACGGGCTGGTTCTAAGGTATGCAGTTCGTTTCAGCTTTGAAGCTTCTAATAACGTGGCCGAATACGAGGCTGTAATCTCAGGGCTAAAAAGGGCAAAGTCCCTCGAAGCGAAAAGGGTCTCCGTTTTCAGCGACTCCCAACTAGTCGTAAGCCAGGTGGCCCACGAGTTCGAGGCTAAAGAGGCGAAGCTAGCATCGTACATGGCCGAGGTCAACCGGCTGCTCGCGGGGTTCGATTCAGCCGAGCTGCTAAAGATCCCGCGAGCAGAAAACTCTCAGGCCGACGCATTGTCCAAATTCGCGTCGTCATCGGCAGAAGGGCAATCATCTATGCTAATAGAAGAGCTCAGCGAATCATCCATGACGGCCAAAGAAGTAATGTGCGCTAGCACCCGAACAAACTGGATGACCCCCTTGATCAAGTTCATCAAAAGCGGCCTACTTCCCGACGACAGAATTGAGGCCGAAAAGACGAAAAGGCAAGCAGCTAGGTTCCTCCTCATCGGCGAGGATCTGTATAGAAAGGGGTTCAGCTACCCATACCTCTGGTGCATTTCCCCTGGTCTTACCGAGGAAATCATCAGCGAAGTCCATGAAGGAACGTGCGGAAGCCACGCAGGTGCCCGATCTCTCGTCAGAAGGATCACATGACAAGGCTATTGGTGGCCTACAATGTTAAAGGATGCCGAGAGGTATGTTCAAAAGTGCCATCAATGCCAACTCTTCGGCAAGTTCGACCGAAGACCTCCAGTCGAGCTCACGCCACTGGTTTCGCCGTGGCCTTTCGCGCAATGGGGTATGGGCATCCTCGGTCCCTTCCCACCGGTGACAGGCCAAAGGAAGTTCATCATAGTGGCTGTGGATTATTTCACCAAATGGGTGGAGGCCGAGCCGCTGGCTAAAATTACTGACGCCAACGCCTAGGGTTTCGTTTGGAAGAATGTTATATGCAGGTTCGGCGTCCCCAGAATAATCATCACAGACAATGGCAGGCAGTTCGATAATGCCCGCTTTCGTAGAAACTGCTTGGCCTTGGGGGTGGATCACCGATTCTCCTCGGTCTCGCACCCTCAGTCCAATGGGCTGGCCGAGGTGACAAATCGCACGATCTTGGACGGTCTGAAGAGAAGGCTGGAGAACCACAAGGGTCGATGGGCGGACGAGCTCCTCCACATCTTGTGGGCATACCGCACAACGCCGCGAGAAGCAACACAAGAATTGCCATACGCCCTCGCTTTCGGAGTAGAAGCCATTACACCGGTAGAAATGCTCGCTCCCTCGGGGAGAGTCCTCGGCTTCAGTCAGGAGTTGAACGAATCCGCTCTTCGCACCGAGCTGGTCCTGATCGAAGAAAAGCGAGGAAATGCGTCGGCAAGAATGGAGGCATACCAAAGGAGGGTAAAAAGGAGCTTTGACAGAAACGTCAAAGAAAGAAGCTTCAATGCCGGAAGCTTGGTCTTAAGAAAGCTATCAGTTTCAGACCCCAGGTCGGCCAGTGGGAAGCTGTCCCGTGTATCAGAGAACCTCGGCCATGGCACTTACCGGCTCGAGGACCTCGGCGGAGCTCCTCTCCTGAGGACATGGAACGCCGAGCACTTGCGAAACTATTACGCTTGAATCGAACAAACGAGGTCGCTTCGGCACTCTACCGTTGTACGAGTCGCTTCGGCACTCTACCATTGTACGAGTCGCTTTGGCACTCTACCGTTGTACGAGGTCGCTTCGGCACTCAATGATTGTACAAGGTTGCTTTGGCACTCTTTTGAATAAATGAGGTCGCTTCTGCACTCTACCATTGTACGAGGTCGCTTCGGCACTCTACCGTTGTACGAGGTCGCTTCGGCACTCTATCAATGTACGAGGTCGCTTTGGCACTCTTTTGAATAAACGAGGTCGCTTCGACACTCTACAATTGTACGAGGTCACTTCGGCACTCTACAATTGTACGAAATCGCGTCGGCTCTCTTTCGGATAACGAGGTCATTTCGATACACGAAAATGATTCTCAAACCTATGCGAATAAGCACCTCGGTGCAATGTTTGACAAAAAGAAATAAAAGAAATGCAAATCGGCTACAACTTCTCCCGACTTTACTGGCCCTCGGCAACAACCTTTTCAGCTGTTTTGACGTAAATCTCGTCTGCTGCCTTAGACATAGCCTCATCTACATCGGCAGCAGTCGCCTCTTCCTTGGCATCCTCCTTTGTCACGCGAACGCCCGAGAGGTCGAGGTCGGGGAATAGCTCGGCAACGCGAGCAAGGCAATCATTGTAGCCCTCCTGGAATAATCCGCTAATTTCGTCGGCAAGCTCCTCGGAGGAGCGATACTCCTGTATCGCCGCCTCGCGCTCATCCGACACGAGCTGGGCCGTCTTCTCGTGAAACAGCCTGAACGACGCTACCTCGTCGGCAAGGTCTGCTTTCACAGCTTGGAGCGCCTCTTTCTCGGCCTGAAGAGCTTTGTTCGCAAATTCTAGCGATGCCCTAAGCTCGCCCTTAGTATTCCTCGCCTCCTCGGCATATTTCTATCGGAGGGACTTTTTCGACGTGGCGACCCCCTCTGCCTCGGCTATGCGCTTGTTCGAGGATTCTCTCTTCACTTCGGCCCGATGCACGAAGGCGTCGAAGATCGACATCTGCGCCAAAGCCGTGGCATAGAACTCGCTGACTAGCCTCCTTGGGGACTTCCCAAGAGCTTCTGCTTTCAGCTCCGCAAGAACTGAGGTTTGACCCCAACTGACCGGGTCAAGGGCTATTTTGAGCCGAGCTGGCTCTGGAGGCATTGCCGACGAGGACGGTGTCGAGGGTTGGAGGCGCTTCGTCGGCCTCTCTTTGACAGCCAGCTGCGAGGCAACGGCCTCCGAGCTATCTTCCTTCTCCTTCCTCGCAGCGCGAACAGAAGCCTCAGTCCCCTCTAGAGGGCACTTCTCAGGGCATTTCTGATCCCTTGAGCCCGAGCGAGGTCGGCCAATGAAGGGCCTTCCTTACCTTGCGCACCAGGGAAGTCATCTCGGCCATCACTGCAAAAGGGACAACCAAATTGTCAGTAAACATCGAAGAATTTTAAAGAAAATATAGAGACAAGGTGACGACGACCTTCTAAGCCTTCGTCAATCAGCTCGAGCAACGCGTCGGATGGTTCGACCAAGTCGGGTTTCTTTGCTTCCCGTAGGTATGAGAAATCCAGAAGCTCAGATTTGCTAAGCTTGCGTGGCCCGAACGCCTTGCTTCGGACGTTGACCTCGGACCACTCGGTTGGAAAGGGCCAAGCGGAGGGAGAGTACAGGAAAACGAAGTCCCTCTTCCATCCGTGAACGGATGATGGGAGGCAGTTAAGGATCTGTCACTCAGTCCGAGCCGAGAAGTAAAGCCAATCGCCAAATGGCTTTACAGAGAAGCAATAAAAGAAGAGGCAAAGCATCGGGGACACGTCGGCAGATAAACGAACGGCGAGGAAACCAACGACTGTCCGCCACGAGTTGGGCGCTAGTTAAGAAGGGGCGGCGCTGAGCTCAAAGAGCAAAGCTATGATGAGGGGGTGGAAAGGGAAGCGTAGACCGGCGCGAATCACCTCGGAATATATGCATACCCCACCCTCCTGGACTTAGTGGGATCGGAAACATTTATTGGCGAAAAACACGACGTTGACTGAAAGGGAGCGGCTCAAGTGTTTCCTAACCCATTTGAAGGTCTTGGAGTTCGTCTCACACCAAGCGTCAGCGACATTGTCGGTCAGATGACGGTCCCCCAAGGTATGAGTAGAGGGAGCATGAGGAACATAGCTCCCAGGTTGGACTTTCAAAAGGAAACCCTCCTCTATTGGCCGTAGACAAAGGTGCCGGTCTTTTGATCGTAGAAGAAGGGGCGTCGCTATCTGTCCTAGAGGAAGACTCCTCATGAGAGGACTGAGACTGCGTTAGGCTCATCGCTTACCTCGAAGGAGAGCAAGCAAGGCTGAGCCGACGACACGTTCTAGGGCGATGAAGATAAGGCACGACGTCGGAAGAACGCTCCGCAGTCGCCGGAAACCACCCTCTGAAGAAAAAAAGGCAGGTAACCCCATCTCCGCGATGATCCGCCTATTTATAGGTTTAGCGGCTCAAGCGCGATCGAACGATCAATGGCAAGCCATAGGTTTTGAACGGACGAGGTGCCGCCACGTGTTAGAAGCCCGACGGGCGAGAGGCGTTCACCTGGATCAGTAACGCTTGCCGCCTTTTGGATTGCCATCATTAGCGAGGGAATCGAGGCGATCGTGCACCGATCTATCTCTCAAATCATCCATAAAAGCGCACGATCTACCACGCGACCCCAAAACCATCATGTCAGTAAACGTACCGAAGTCGACGCTGGCGAATGACGAAACCAACCTCGGTATGCGCGCACAGCGGGCATCGTCAAGTAAAAAGTTAAAAAGATTGGTCTTACTGGGCTTCTCCTCGGATCTCGTAACCTCTCCAACGAGAACCCGGGGGGCCAATGATGCTGGTTGCCAATCGCGGTCTGCCGCCGTCGACGCCTTCAGGATTTAGCGACCCAGCGCTCCCGACGAGTGGGTCCTCGGCAGATCAGGGGGACCAAAGATCACTCAATTGCTACGCGAGGTAGGTCCAGCTGGCCTTGCCCCTGTTAACCTTGTAAGCTTGATATGGAAGGGCTCGAGGATCTCGGGCCGCGACACCTTCCCCCTTTCGTAGCTGGCAATCGCCAGTTGCGATCCAGGAGGGCACCTGATGATCGTGCCCCTGCCTTGAAACCACCCCTTGGCATAACAGGGAAATAAGAGACGCAGACTAAGGCAATGGGCAGTGGCCTGCCTTGCATAAACCCCCCTATAAAAACAACGGAGGCACCACCGAACAAAGGTATGCTACTCGTGGCATTGAAACCCTCTTCCCCCTCTTTCATCTGTCTAACTTGGGCGTCGGAGTGTCTCCCCACCGAGGTGACTCAGTGGTTTCTACAGACCGGAGCTCTGTCGAACCTCATCGACGACGACACGCCATCACCTCGGGGCCCACTCGGATTGAATCTGGTCAACCCCCTTTTGCTCTTGCAGCAACACCTGTTATTGTGGAATGCATGAACATTTTAACAGGTTTTGTAATTTATCATTGTTAATTTCTGTATTTTTTTTTAAAATATTACAAATTTCCGACGGGTTTTCCGACAGACATGATCCATCGGAAATGTGTAGTTGGCCGACGGAACATATCCGCCGGCATTTCTGTCGGATGTTCCGACGGAATAATTTTCGACAGATTTTTTTCCTTCGGAAGTTGCCGACGGACTTTTCGACAGATTTTCTGACGGTCGTCGGTCGGAATACACTTACCAATTTTCTAACATTATTTTCCGACAGAATATTCTGTTGGAATTTTCGACGGATTGCCGACGAATTTGCTTTCCGTCAGTAATTTCTGACCAAAATTTTTCGACAGACGTCTTCCGACGACCGTTCGAAGGAAAGTTGTCGGAAGGCACCCTTTTCGACGGATATTCGTCGGATTTCCAACGGATTATGTCCGTTGGAAATATCACTTTTTCTTGTAGTGTACCTCTTCTACAGTCAGTTTGCATTTCTGACTGACAGTCTCATATTTTGCGTAGTTCTCTTTTTGTCTGTCAGGAAAGAAGTGTCTTTATACAACATGCACAAGGTAAGAATGTATCTTATAAAATATAACCTATATCCAAAAAGTATGGGCTACTACATTCAATTTTTTCTTCAGGCTTTCAGATACGTGAAGATTTTCCACAAAAATCGTAGCTTAGAGGAAGATTCAAATTGCATTGCACGTCAAAATAGAAATTTGAATAACACATTTCTTTTGTAAATCTCTAGTCAATCAGTGAAATTCAATCCATTGGAGAAAGTTACTTATAAGGATACAAACCGTAGCCATGGATTCAATTATAAGAGAAATAATAACTAAGTTAACAGAATTTATATTTATAAAATGGTTGGTCATAAATCGTTAAAAATAAGTCAACTATTCATAAGTCAAAGGTACATGCAATATATATTCACCAATCAATACAACATAAGCCATGTTAGTCAGTAATCGGAACGTTTATAACGCTAATGGGAATGAATCAGGCCACTTGTTCACCAATCGGAATAACAATAACGCTAATCAATATAGTGTTCACCAATCAGAACAACAATAATGTTAATCGGTATGGTGTTCACCAATCAGAACATGGTGTTCACTAATTGGAACATGATGCTCACCAATTGGAACATAAATAATGTTAATCAACATGTTGTTCATCAATTGGAACATGTTGTTCACCAATCAGAACAAAAATAATGCTAATCGGTATGTTGTTCACCAATCAAAACATAAATAATGCTAATCAGTATGAATCGCACCACTTGGTCACCAATCAGTATGGTGAGAGATAAGTGTTCACCAATTAGAACAAATTTTAAAGATGTTCAGCAATCGGTGTAACACTTTAAACATCAATCGATAAAAACTCTTATTCTCTAATCGAAAGAATACTTAAACATCAGTTGATAGAGATTTCTTGTTCATAAATCGATGCATATACACAATTTGTTCAGGAATCGATATAATATTTTAATATCAATCGGTATGGATCTGGTTCTATAAATGACATAAACTTAGAAAATATTATAAAGTACTTGAGACTGAGTTTTGAAGTACTTACACTGATGATCTTTAGAGTAATTATTTTACTGAGTTTTGAAGTACCTACACTGATGATTTTTAGAGTGATTATTTTACCTTTATTTCTTGTTGACAGACTTAATGAAAAGAATATGTTAATCATATGAAATAAGAATTTTTGTTATCACCAAAATTCATATAGAAATGAGTCAAAGAAGTCAACACTTCCTACCTTAACACATGTCGAGGAGTTATGTCGAAAACTTCTCATCATTGTCTTGGACTTTCCTCTTGACTTTAATATCAAAATAAGAGGCCCTACTCTTGGGCAGAAGATAGAGTACTTGCAGTGTTTCACGGAGGGCCATACTTGATATCTAGACTTTCATCTATTAGGTCCAATTTAGTAACTATTTATGGTTTAGGTCTGAAAGTTGAGATTATCTCTCTCCAATCAACTCTACTAATGTATTTATATATATGATTATTTTATGTAATAAAATATACTACATACGTAATATTGTGTTATTGTCCAGCAAAAGGAAGAAGCTCAAACATCAAGAAGTCATATCCACTTGCCATGGGTCTTTTCAATTTAATTCAATATTGCTTATATTTGGACATTTATTCTGAATTATGCCCATTATTAATAGAAGATCCCATGAGGCCATGTCTTATACATGGACATGTTAAGTAATAAGCGTGTGACGGACCACGTCGTTTAAACCCGTTAACCCAGTAACGAGCTTAACCCGACTCCGTCTCCCGCGAACGTGCCGTAGCCTCGCAAGGGATATCACACACATGTCCGTGAAAACATAAAGGAACACACTGATATATATATGATCCACAATGTCACACATATTTACATTAGATTTATATAGCCAAATTTCAACAAAAGTCAAGTAAGGTACAAGAGCCTGGGGCATACCCCGAGGTACAACTGGAAATAGAACTACACTGCTGGAGGCGTCGGCCCAACTCCGCTGCGATGCGGCTCTGAACTGGAAGATGGTAAAGAAACCTCCTGCTCTCCTTCACCTGTAGGGAGTAGGGGTGAGCCTCGCAAGTCACTGGCTCAGTAGAGAAACTCCCCTAAAAACCGAGCAAACCAAACTCAAGTACGAAATCAGGAAGCTACGCTAGCAATTTATACCACATCTAAGCAAGATATTAAAGCTGTAAATACTACTTACCACTTACCGTCAATGTAAACCAACATTAATAAAAAAACGACAAAACCACAACTTGGTGTACGCGCTAAAGTAGAGTCTGCCACACTCGAGCCACGTAGACTGGTTTGCGACACCAACAACTGACTCGGAAAAAACCACACAGGTCTACCTCTTAGCCTCGCAGCCATGGACGAAAGGTTCAGCTGCCGCTCCACTAGAACAAGTCAAACAACTGTGGAGACCATCCAACACCACACCTGCAGATCACACTGCTGCAGGCCCATGCCTGGCACCTTTAGGGACTCTGGCCCGAGCTCCCTAGAGTGAGGCACTAGAAAACAGGACTAGCTGGGGTCCAGTACGTCTACTGGTGTCCGTACCCCCAACTACGAGCGTGCTACAAGCGACAAACAACAAACTCTTCCACAAGTTGTTGTCCCACTGTCGTCTTTCCCTCAGCCAGACGTACAGCTCAAACACAGGAGTGAGGGTGTTCAGGATAGACGACACAGACCTCGACAGCACAACACAAGTACCGGGACAAGCCCCGAGCACAACACACGTGCCTGGCTCACACAGAACCTGGGGCACCCAATTGAAGAGGTAACCACGGTAGGTGTCGTACTACTTGCCACACACACATAAACCACGTGCATACCGCGCAAACCACGTGAAACCTCACGCAACTACGTGAACACAACACACTATCCATGTGGACCACACGCCAATCATGTAAACCACTTGCTAGCCTCGTAAACAGCACGCTAGCCTCGTAAACATCACGCTCGTAGAGCGTTACGGGTGCCAATGCACCGCTTATACTTGCCATACACATAAAATATCGATAATCAGATAATTCTGCCGTTTAAACCATGCACAACATGACCTCTTGGCTGAGATCACGATGTAGGGTAGTGTCACCTTCAGAACGCGACACAACGATATGTCGCGTTCATAACCTGAACGTGATGAGTCGGCATGTCGCGTTCTAAACGTGACAGGGGGCTCTATCGCCTTCTCAAGTAAAAACCCTAATCCAGATTGCTCACTCCGGATCACCATCCCATACCATACAAACCACATTTAATTCTCAATTTTCATGCTTTAATGAATATCCTATCATGATATCTAACGTTTTTAAAGCCAAGTAACCATCCACACATGCAAATCATGCAATCTCATGATGTAAAACGAGTAGAATTCCTCTACCTTCGTGAAGAACAGCGAATACCCGGCATTTCCCCCACTCCACGTAAGGTCCTCGCGGCGAGAACATGCCAAAAACACCTTCAACCCGCCGAATCGCCTAGCAAATCATTGTAGCTCCTTCTTCTGGCCGAGCAGAACTGGTTGCAGCTCTACTTGGCCAAAACAACATAAAAACGCACAGTGGTTGGGAACGCGACGTACCCCTCCGTCGCGACCTAAACGTGATGGTTCAAGGCGTCGCCTTCACAAAGCTGACATCTGCATGCCGCCCAACGCGCGACACGTGGCACACATGCAGACGATGACCGCTTAGCAGCGGCAATAGGAATGCGACATCCAGGACCGTCGCGTTCAGATCGCGACGTTCCTCACTGTCGCATTCACAAATAGTGAACATGCTGGTGTTTTGGGCCCAGCCTACGAGCCCAAAAACACCCCAAACCTACACATACACCTAAAACACGCCACATCGGCCACACACTGGCCACCTCAACCACCAAACGAAGGATCCGAAAAACGCGCGATGTTACAATGTGTATCTACACTTAAATGTGCAATTTTCATGAAATGAGGGAGGTCAAGATATAATAAGTAGGACTCTCAGTATCCCGTGTTCCTCTTTTGTTGAATGAAATGCTCCTACTGTCCTTTGGTCAAAAAAGAAAAAAAAGTAGGGTCATGATCAATTGATAGTTCAAACTTAACAATGTCCAAGAGATTGATTCAAAGTTTCTGAAGTCTTTTAAGATCGCTTAACAAGGCATTTGCATGTGAACCTCAAAAAATTTTCTCTCTTCACAATCATAAAAGATGAGTCACACTAACATTATGAGAAGAGAAATATTTATTATACTCTCACAAGTACATTTATTACACTTGTGAGGATCTTTTATTGCCGATCAATGCATTGGAAACATATTGTATTTGACAAATGATTAGCCCTCACAAGTGACATAAGGGCTCTGGTAAGAGTGTAATACATATTTGTCTTGTCAGAAAGATCATTAATCATCCAATATGCTAGCTTTCTCAATTAGTGTCTAAATCATAGGAGAAGTGGACGATGTTTTTAATTAGCATCTTAATCATAGTTGTCAGTCGCATCTCAACTTAACCATGATTGGCCCGAACATCTCATTCCAATGAGACAAACTTGCACCAGGACAGTTATAATTATTGGGAAAATGGTTTAGTGACATCATTTTATAACACATGTATTTGACACCATTCACATGGCACAAACATATGACACTTTGAAGTTTGTTAGACACTTTAAAATTTGTGTCATATGAGTGGTGCCAAATGTATGTATTACGAGTGTGTTACTAAATCATTTTTCTAATTATTGTGTCCTTGAGATCATTAAGTATTTATGGTTCATGCTACGGAGAGGATTCGATCGGTTAGAATTCTTGCTTAGAAGCAAGAGGTCTCCATAGTTAATTCTTGGAGAGGGCTTACTTGATTTACATACAATCCTCGAGCTATGTAGACTCGAGATTTTCACGTCAAGTGAGGTAAGGGCAATATGATACATGAAAAGTAGTGGTTGTCAGGTCTTGACTTTAGAGTTTAAACACTAATTTTGAGTCCACAAAATCACACGAAGCCGGAGTTCCTCATTACAAAAAATAACTAGTTGAAGGTGAGTTTCAATGAGAGCCACACAACATCTCAAATTCCTTCCTCGAGGGAGTAATTTATCTGATTCGCGTCAAACACTCTATTAAATAATTTACTTCATTGTCTAAAAAGAAGGTACTTGTCATTACAAAGAATAAAATTGTCATATAATTCTACATAATAGAATGTACACAATTTTTATAAAGTTTTTGTAGAATAAACATCTAATTTACAAGCAAAATAAAATGAGAGGAGGCGAGATTTGTGGTATTATTATCGATTTATACAAGACATAAGACAAAGAATAGAACTTTTTGCTTGTGCTACTACACCCATCCCAGGCACAAGAGAGTACGCTCTGCAATGATTGACGGTTGTAGGCTAGATTCACCTTATATAAGGGGTGGGCCCTATACTATATATATTAATAATTGTGAGATTCACTCCACTTATATTTAGACGAGGCTGGTAGAAAATATTTCTCAAAAACAAATCAACTGTGCAGTTTCTAACAATGCCAAAGCACCAGAGCTAGGTTACCTAGTAACCTGGCTCTCTTTCCCCACATTTTGCACTTGAAAACCATGAAGTTTTTGACTCGCTGATGTGTCTTTCTCCTTTCTTCTTGAGGGGAAGATATTACGATTCAAAACATATTGTTTTACTTGATTGAAAAAGTTTACATCTAAATACCCTTCCAAGATAGTGAACATCATCGTAAGAATCTTATCTCATTGTTTGTGGTTAGTGTTACTGTTATAGTAATATAAGTCGGCTCCTGTCGAGGTGACCGCTGAGGTACTTCTCGCTAGACTGAGTCGAGACGACCAAATTGATGAATCACTTTTAAGACGCGCTTGGCCGACGTGTGATGCTGCTCCCGAGGTCACGACCTGACCTGCAAAGCCCGCCGAGTGGGCTCGGCGGGGAGACACTCCGACACTCAAGTCAGTTGCTAGTCGAGCAGAATGGCCTAACGTGGGGGGAGAATAGCGTATCTTGGTCAGTGGAATGTCTACCCTTTATATAGTGTTAGGACACGTATGTGTGAGCTGGACGAGCCGCCAATCTCACTGGGAGTTACCGAGATTCCCGCCGGATTGGGCGCCGTTACTTCCCAGTCAAACCGCGATGATTGTGGCTGCCACCTGTAGATCTGATCGCCGAGATCGTGGTCTTAATGGCCGTGATTTACGGTTCCGTAATTCTCGGTTGTTACCTCATTCGTTCGTTGACCCCGTGAGGGCTGTGACGGGGCACGCGAGGACGCCGAGCTCTAAGTCGGCGTGGCCCGAGCTTTGATAACCCGAGGTGCTCAATTGGAGAAAAGCTCTTATTTGAGGGTGTTACAAGACTGCTCGGGCCGAGCTGTAAAGAGGTCCGAGATGCATAAAGAGCATCGCTGATATCATGTAGATAAGATGTCGGCCAGTGGCCTTAACGAGGTCGGCTGATCCGAGGTCCCATCCGACCTGATGGAGTACCTCGATTAGTTCGGATATCTTGTACCTTCGTCAGTCTCTGGACTCTTCCGAAAGTTCTGGTAACAAGGTCGGCCTCATCCGAGTTCGAAGCCGAGCCGAGAGGAACTGGAGGTGAGCATGTCGGGCGGCTAGTACTTGATGTGGAACGTGGGACTATTCCTTCAGATGTGGTCGGCTGTCTTCAGAGATAGCCGACCTGCTCGGAAACCTCCGTATCAGTTAGTTACATAAATCTTTTTTCACCAAATTTTTTATTAAATTTTATTCCTATTTAAATTTAAAAATTTTAAGTCTTTCCTAATAACATCGTATCATCTCAGTTATATTTTTTTTTCTTAACTTTTTTACTAACATCTACTCAGATTTGATCACATCTTTTAACTAGCGTCGAGATAGAGCAACAGTATACGTGTCTAAACTAACTAAATCTATTTTCTCTAATAAATAAAACTATCCTTAGTCTTCACATAAATATTATATTTATTTTTCTTAATCTTATCCCACATCAATTTCGATATTCTCATCTCTTCTACACACATTTTGTTAATATGTATCATTCACACAGACTAACATTCAACCTTCCCATATAGTGATGTAAGAAAGAAATTCTTTTTTCTGTTTGATGAAGGTAAAGACATCGTGAGCGTAACTTTACATCGAAAGCATCTGGGGATGAAAGTGAAAATGGTTACAAGTTCCGAATATTTCTCTAAGTATTTTTTTTAATTAGGAGTAGGGTGTCAATGGGCCGGACCTGGACCGGACCTTGCTAGGCCCGACCCAGGCCCAATTTTTAAGAGCCGGCCCGGACCCGGCCCAGGCCCGGGGGTAAGTCCGGTATGGTGGTCCAGCCCGGGTCCAGAAAAAGCCCGGCCCAGCCCGACCCGGCCCGAAAATATAAGAAAATTTTATTTTTATTTATATAATATGTAATTTTAATATATCTACTATAATATATTTATAAAAAATAATATACATTTTACTTATATCTATATTAATATTTATTTTATTAAAGATTATATTTTTGAGTAGATTTATTATAGAAAAAAATAAATATAATTCTCTTTCTAAATATAAAATTTTATAATTAATATAAATTATATTTATATTTATTTTTTCTGAGCCGGACGGGCCGACCGGGCCGGACCCACAAAGCCCAAGTCCGGCCCTATTTTTTCCGGGCCGGGCCGGACCGGGCCAAAAATTTGTAGCGGCTCATTTTTTCGGCCCAAGTCCGATTAAAATCGGGCCGGACTTCCGGACCTTTGGGCCGACTGGCCCAATTGACACCCCTAATTAGGAGACTTTTTTTTACAATTTTAATGATCCCTCCACTTAAGTGACTGCTCTAGGTTCGGGAATCAGACTATATCGAACAGTTTTTTACTGACACACTATCTGTGAAAGAGCACTGGAACATAAATTATTGTAGATATATAAATTAAAAACTAAGTTAGGATTTGAACCTAAAATTTCTTGGCAATACTAAAATCTAGAGTTTGGAAGGAAAAAAAAAACACTTTGTGGCATGTTCGGATGCGATTTATAAAAATATAAATAAATTTATTATTTACGTTTACTTTTATAGCAAGTTCAAACCACGATTATAATATAAAATAAATTATGATAAATAGTAGTAGGGACCTGGGGGTCTGGTACTCTGGTTCCCGTTTCTAATACTGCGGACTGCTCGAACCAGCTCGTGCGTCAACGACGGCGCTGAGGAAGACGCCGAGAACATTCCAATTCCCCCTTTACCCCGCACCTTTCCCTCTCTATATAGTTTGTGTTGACCACCGCCAACCGCCGTAGCCAGCCCCCATCCAGCGAGCAGAGGAGAGGGGGGAGCAGGGGACGCAGGAAAACCCAACCGAGAGCCGAAAGCACCACGCATCTCGTTCCCACCGCTGCGACGACCCAGAAAAATGGCAATCTCCAGAGGGATCCTGGGTCCTCCCGTGTTGGAGAGATCCTCGTCCCTGGCCATCCCTTCTTCCATGTCCAGGTTCCTCCACGGCGGCGGCGACGCCGTGCGTCGGGAGGGTCTTTGTCTCTACGCTGACCCCCTACCGGCGAGGCGCAGTAGGACTTGTTCCTCTTCTACTTCTTCTTCGAAGAGGAAGGTGGCGGTGGTGAAGGCGGCCGTGCGCGAGCGGGTGGCGAACGTGGCGGGCGCCGAGGACCCTGTCAAGCTGAAGGTGAGGGCGTCGGTGACGATAAGGAAGAAGGCCAAGGAGGACATTCGGGAGACCATCACCCGCCAATGGGACGCCCTCTCCGACAAGATCGGCTGGAACGTCGTGCTACAGCTTGTCAGCGAGGATATCGACCCAAGTAAGCCAACCGTTTAATTCCTATTTCCTCCCCTGGTTCTAATCAATCTTTCTGCAACTCCTACGCTATACATGTCCCAATCTCTTCTTCTTTCCCACTGTTCCTGGGTTTCATGGTGGGGATTCTTGCAAAGAACATAATGTTCTTCTCCTTTATGTTTCTTATGCTATAGAAGGCCACCTTATTGTCTTCGAATTCTGTCGAACCCATCCCTTCTTTTCCATTAAATGATCTCTGTCGGATTCAGACGAACACTACTCTGCCACCCCCTATGCCGGAGACCCATCAAAATAGCTAGTTATGTAGTAGATTAATCAACTGTTTATAGTCCAATTTCATATGGTTACCACCAGTCCCTTACGTCCCAGACATGGTTTCCAATTTCGTCCGTTACAGAGAACAAGAACGCCAAGAAGAGCGGCGAGGCGGTGCTGAAGGACTGGTCGGAGAAGATGAACACGAAGGGGGACCGGGTGATCTGCACGGCGGAGTTCACGGTTGACTCGGCCTTCGGCGTCCCCGGCGCTATCACGGTGCTCAACCGGCACCAGAAGGAGTTCTTCCTGGAGAGCATCGTCGTGGAGGGGTTCCCCGGCGACCCCGTCCACTTCCCCTGCAACTCCTGGGTCCAATCCTCCAGAGACCATCCCAAGAGGAGAGTTTTCTTCTACAACAAGGTTTGCGCCAAGCTTCGCCATCAGATCGATTAATCGGAAACCCACCATCTCCACCTCTCTCCTCTTCCATGATCCTTAGTCTGACGGGTCAACTCTGGCCGGTGCAGCCGTTTTTGCCGTCGGAGACGCCCCCGGGGCTGGTGAAGCTGCGGGAGGAGGAGCTTAAGGAACTGCGCGGCGACGGCACCAGCGTCCGCAAGCTCTCCGACCGGATATACGACTACGACGTGTACAACGACCTGGGCAACCCCGACAAGGGCATGGATCTCGCCAGGCCCGTCCTCGGCGGCAAGGAGATCCCCTACCCCAGGAGGTGCCGGACCGGACGGCCCGCCACTGACGCCGGTGAGTTGTCTGCCCCTCCCTTCCGCTCTCTTCACCCACTTTATTTTACATGACCAATAGAAACGCGCCACCTGTCACCTTCTTCCTCACCTTGCATCTGCCTCGTTAGTCCCTTAACCCAAAAAAATACTAAGTCTCCCCTTTGACATATTTTTGTATCTTACTCCACTAATTAAAGTTAGATTAATTTATTTTTTAGTCAACTAAATTTTTTGACTCAATTTATTTTTTTAATAAAAAATAAGATAATCTTCATAAATATATAATAAAATAATATTTCAAATTTAATGATATTTTTTTTAAAAAATAAAAAAAATTACCCACCATATCCCACTTTTTGAGGTGAGATAGAATTAGCCAAGAGTAATATGAGAGCTGCCCCCCTCCCCAAAGCTTGAGAATCGGGATTTACCCGTCCACATGCGTACGAAAATTTTGTTCTTATTAGCTGCAAAGAAAAAGTGGTTATTGGGCAACGATCAGTATTATAGAAAAATTATATATTTTTTAATTTTATTCCATGTTATTGGTGAGATTATTATTAGAACGTGAAGCTTCTCGGAACTTGGTACGGGCATTTTTCGCCCTTCAAGAACTCAAAGAGTATGGATATTCACCTCATCTACATGAACATGACTGCCTCTTACAAGGTTCCGGAACGGAACCGGTCATCTGTGCACCTGTCATGTTAGACGACGACCTCAAACTCAACTCCCCGCATTTAAGTCAGCAGATCAAACCATTGGATAGCTCGCTTCAACTCCAACCAACCCAAACTTTATAGATATTTATATCCATCATGGCAATTAATATATGAGTTGGGTCACTCACGTACCTTTCTGGACGTCTACTCTATTCTATATTTTTCCTCGTCGGGTCGATGCCGACTACGACGGATAAGCGCAGTCCTGTGAGCGGTATCAAAATATACCTACCCATCGTAGTTATGGAAATAATGAGGTAATTATCAAGTAGTAGTAGTGATGGTGGACAAAGCTTAATTAATTAATGGGCATGGTTATGTACTGTGGATGGATGCAGATCTGAGGGCGGAGAGCAGAGTGGAGAAGCCGCACCCGGTGTACGTGCCGAGGGACGAGGCGTTCGATGAGCTGAAGCAGGGGGCCTTCCTGGCGGGGCGGCTGCGGGCGGTGCTGCACTCGCTGGTGCCGTCGATCATGGCGACCATCTCCGCCGACAAGCACGACTTCGGCAGCTTCCACGACGTGGACAGCCTCTACAAGGAGGGCCTCCTCCTCAAGATGGGGCTGCAGGACCACCTCCTCCGCAAGATCCCTCTCGTCCGCCAGATCCAGGACTCCAGCCAGGGCCTCCTCCGTTACGACACACCACCATCCTCGCCAGTAAGTAGCGCCTCTATCCCGTCAACTTTTCTTTTATTTTATTTCCCCCTCTTTTTTGTAGGTACATAATTTCATACATACTAATCGCATCGTTTCTCTCTGTACGTACATTTATATATGTTGCTGTATGTGCAATAAAAATCGGCCCAGGCCGAGGTGACCTCTGAGGTGTTTCTCACCCAACAGTGGCTCAAGACGACCAAGCGGATGAGTCCCGTCTAAGACGTGCTTGGTCGACGTATGACGTTAGTTCCGAGCTCTCGAACTGACCTGCAAAGTCCGCCGAGAGATCTCGGCGGGGAGACACTCTGACGCTCTAGTCAGTCGCTAGTCGAACAGAATGGTCTAGCTTGGGGTAGAACTGCGTACCTTTGCCTGTGAAACATCTGCCCTTTATATAGCGTTAGGATACC
The DNA here is from genome assembly GCA_014218235.1 of Colocasia esculenta. Lineage (NCBI taxonomy): Eukaryota > Viridiplantae > Streptophyta > Magnoliopsida > Alismatales > Araceae > Colocasia > Colocasia esculenta. The sequence continues at coordinate 39,862,889 of CM024763.1, read as the reverse complement.
TGTGCATTAGCTGGACGAACTCGTTATCTCGTTGGCGGTTTCCGCGATTGACGCCGAATTTGGGGTTGCCCACGTACTGTCAGGTCATGACGACGTGGTCTAAATGGCTGTACTTAACGGTTCCGCGATTCTTGGACCTTACCTCATTCGTCGGTTACCACGTGAGGGTCGTCATGGGGCACGTGTGAATATGCCGATCGCCAGGTCGGCCATGCCCGAGCTTCGAAGGATAGCTCGAGTGCATAAAGGGGATCCTCCTGATCCGCATCGCCAAATATCTTCTGAGGATATGTTGTCGGCTAATACCCTTAATGAGGTCGGCTCACACCAGGAACAGAGACGTCCTACTAGAATCATCGCACCAATTTGCCTCGTCGATCACATAAGCTCTTTTCCGAGGTGTATGTTTTGGTTAACCAGTCGGTTTCGACACTGCTCCTAGCCGAGCTAATAGAGGAAATGAGGTGATTCCGACCTGGCTCGTCGGACAGCTAAAGCTGGCCAAGTAGATGTCGGCTCCTATCTTCTGACGTGGCCGGCTGACGTTGGGTCGGTCGACCTGCTTGAAAACCCCCGTAACACTGGCCCCCTAGATTCACTCCGGACCGTGAACGCGGCCGGGGTGAATCAAAAATTTTCCTACCAGAAGCATGTGCCCTTACTTTTGCGTGCGAACACTCATCAGACGCTAGCCCCACGTCCTCATTCTAAGTTTCAACTATTTCTGATCCCCGCTTGCTTCCTTCAGAGGTAAGCAATGTCTTTTAGCAATTTAACGTCTTCCTCCTCTGGTCCTCGTCTCCCCGAGATTTCTGCGTCTCGGAAGGAGCGTCGACGTCTTCGCCTGGTCAGACGACGACTTGCCAGGAATTGACCCCAAGATTATCCAACACCACCTGAACGTGAACCCCGAGATCCGACCAGTTCGTCAAAGAAGAGGCCGTTGTCGGCGGATCGACAGGTTGCGGTCGATAGCAACCTTGCAAAGCACTTGCGCGCGGGGATTGTCCGAGATGCTTTTTACCCTGAATAAGTCGCGAACGTCGTCCTGATATGTAAGGTGAATGGGATTTCCTTCGCGGTTGTCAGTCGGTCTGACCATATCCTATCACAGCAGCGCCGCCCTCGAATCGCGTTCCCATCATGATGACACCCGCGGTCTCCTCATGTAACGTACATGCCTGACATTATGGCAGGATTGGGGGCGCCAAACGTCGCGTAACCGCCTCAACTCTCTCGCTAATGATGGTGATCCTCGTCGTTCGCTGGCGTTACCAATCTGGGTGATCTTTCTTCTGACTGATCGCCTTCTGCCACATGGAAAGATCTTGACCTCTCGCGACCGTTGAGACCCTAGCGTCTGTCCGATCGAGCCGGCCCCCCGGGCTTATAAATAGCCAGGGCTGTCGTGACAAGGGCCGCCTTCCACCCTCACGTGAGCGATCCTCTGAGCGACCATCCGACGACTTATCGAAGATCTGACGACCTCTGCTCGCTCTTCTGGGAGCACCCGCTCGTCTCTGCTTTCTTCCTTCTGAGGTAAGCAATGAGTCACTCACTTCCTTGTTCTTCTTCTGGGGGTCCTTCCTCGTCTTCCAAATCGTCCCCTGACATCGATAGGTCTACTAGTGAGAATCCTAATCCCGCCAGTGACAACCCTGGTAGCAAGGTCTCCGACACGCTAGTGTCAGGCCTTGTCGAGGACTCATTCATCCTGCGGGTCAGCCCTGGTGGATATGTTCCTCGGGCACCGTCGGCTCATACCTCCAGCGCTCGTCGTCAGGCCGACAACGTCGCCGATGGTAGGTGTGAGACTTCCTCTGATACATTCTGTTGGATTAGGACCCACCCAGGACTCTCTCTCTCGGCCGACGCCGTTATCTTTGCCAACCGACAATTCCGAGCTCATCACATCATGGGGGGGGGGAGGGTCTGCATTTATTCCGAAGCGCTCCGAGCTGGCTTGCGACTCCTTTCCACCCTTTTGTTACTTTCTGCTCTTGGAACTGGGGATCGCTCCTTCGCAATTGACCCCCAATTCTTAGCGCTCCATCGTCGGTTTTTATCCGTCTGTATTGCTGCGGGGGTCCCTCCGACCTTGCGTCTTTTCTTTTACTACTTCTCTGTTAAGCCGTTCGGAGACTGGCTGTATTTTGCAGCTAGGAATGGTCGGCATCTCTTCGGCTGACTCCCGACCTCTGTCCATGGTTGGAAGTGGAATTTTGTATTCATCTATTGCCCCTCTAGATGGCCTTTCCCGACCAAGTGGTCGGACATTACCGTCCGAAGCAAGGCATTTGGATCACCAAAACTCAGCGCACCCGAGCTCTCGGACTTCGCACTTCTAAAGGAGGTGGTTCTGCCCGACCTATTCGAACCCTCCGTGAAGCTATTCGAGCTGATCGACGAAGGCACAAAAGGTCGTCGCCCTTTCGTCAGCCTCCTCGGCTCATTTGCTACCTCGTGATTCTAACGCACTATTGCCTCCTTGCATCAATGGCCGACAAAGGCGTCTCCAAGGCCCCTCCGGCACGCAGAGGGTTGTCACTTGCGGAGAAGGCATGGGACAAAGTGCTTTCGAGGGGTAAGAAGGTCGCTTCTCACCCAGAGAAGCATCCTCGTGACGCCGAGGATGCTCCGCCTGCAGATCCGTCGGGCGCAGCTTGTGAACAAGGCTCGACTTCCATTTCCCAAACGGAGGAAGAGAGGCCAGCAAAGCGTCCTCAGCCCCCTACGTCGTCTCTGAAAACCATCCCCTCGGCATCGACGCATACCCGTATTCAACTGGACCCGGTTGAATGGGGTCGTCAAGCCCTTCTGGCTGAGCTGAAAGTGGATGCACTAAGTAAACCTTCTCGCAGGCTGATGTTCGACTTCCACTCATCGCTCCTGAGTCAGTTAGCTGCATTCGAGGCATTTGTGCACCGAGCCGAGGTGAAGAGGTTGTCCTGTGACAAGCGGATAGCCGAGGCCGAAGAAAAGACGGCCTCCGAGAAGGCCCTTCGACTGAAGGAGGCTGAGGCTGCGAAGGAGAAAGAAGACGAGCTTCGAGTAGCCCTCGCGTCCAAGAAGGGAGAGCTCCTAGCCGAGAAGCAGGCGCTCGAGGCCGAGAAGAAAGCGTACGCCGATGAAATCGAGGCCCATAAGAAGACGAAGCAGCTATTCTTGCAGCTCGTAGTCGAAGAGCAAGAGAAGGCAATTGAAGAATATCGCGACTCCGATGAGCTCCAGGAGGAGGTCGCAGGCCTTTTTCGGGAAGGCTACACCGCTTGTCTCGACAAGGTGAAGGAGCTGTTCCCCAGCCTTTGTAACGACCCAAAATCCGCATTACCAGTAACCAACCAGTAACCCGAATTCTGACCCGCTAACCCACGAGACAAGCTCGGAAGGGTAAAAAGTGAATATCCGAGGAGACTATATATAAGAAGATCACACCATCTAAAGCTGTAATTTTCACTATACATGAAATATAACATGTATAACTCAGAGTCCACACTAAGTACAGAGTATAGGAGTACAACAAAAAGTACTACTCACTGCAGCTAGGCGCACCAGCACCGGAGTGGCTAGACTCGCCTGAAACGGGAGTCGATGACGACCCACCTGAAAGGGAGGGGAGTGAGTCTCAAGAAAAGAGACCCAGTAGGGAAAAGTAACCCCCACCGCAACAGTACTAAAGTGCGGAAAGTAAAAACAGAAAGTAAATACACGTCGCACCACAAACCAAACTAGTGACAACCACGTGTCTCCTTGACTGGAGTGCGTTACAAGACTGTAAACCTCGCGGCTCAGTAACTCACACTCACACACACACAGTAAATAGGACTCAGCTAGGGTCTGTGGCTCGGCGTCCCGTCACCACAGAGTCTCTCACCCCAGCCACGTATGCACACTACAGACGCTCTCTCTCGCGTCTGGTCCACGACCGGTTTTCCCCCTACGCCTGACCCTAGCGGTAGAGAAGGGGCTCCACGGAGACCGGCTCGAAACCACTACAAGGAGTACGCACAGGACAGAGACGCTCTCAACGTCCTGGCTCACGGACGGAGGACCCCCCACACGCCGGTCATCTAGACAGAGCGTCGCTCTATGTACAGGTAACAAACAGAGATAGAGGCACGGTAACTCAACGAGAGTACAGACGGTAACACTCTCAACGTCTGAAACATCGTACAATAGACGGACACCTCGTGTCACGTCTCTAGATACAATGCATGACTGAAGGCCCCTGGGTCATCAAATAAACGACAACATCGATTGTCGCCAATAAGGATATAAACGACACACCCATTGCCGCCAACACTTGGTTAACAGCAAGGATTCTGCCGTTAGCATCCATACTGAAGATCTTAAACATATGTGGACGTTAACATCCTCAGTCTTCTGAACCCAGAACGGCACCCAGGTCAGTCCAACTGGGCAAAACCGCCCAACAACCACAAAATTGATGGAGGGGAACATCTCCTCACATCTTCTAACACTACCAGAACTTCGGAAATCCACGATCCAACACTTGGATCGCCCAAAACACCCAAAATCCCGGCATGGCACAACCCAACCCTAAAACATAATTAGCATACAATCTACAACAGTTAAGCATGCTGATCCATTAAGGAGGGTTTAAGGGGTTAAGTCCCTACCTCAGAACGCCCCAAAAACTCCTAAACAACCACCAATCGCGCCGGAACCCCTCAAAGTCTCTGCGCGAATCACACCAAATCTTCGCGATTCCCGCCCGATCTAACACCGCCACACGTACCAGGGTCCTCCCACGAGCTCCCGTCGACCGTCGGAAGTGGTGGAAACGGACAAAGGTAAAAGTGGAGGAAAGAGAAGAAGAGAAAAGGAAGTTACTGCTCACGGGCTGCCTATTTCTACAAGCGCGACAAATAGACGTCCACATCTCTTGGTGTCTACTTGAACCGCCATAGAGTCAACATCTAGACCAATGCCATTAAGTTCATCACAGGACCCTCCTGAACCAACAGCAACGTCCAAATGATGGACGCCAACTCCTAGTCAACGGCTAGCCCCTGGCCGTCAACCCCAAGTCAATGGCAATATCCATTGTCGTCACCACACACCCGAACCTCTACAAGATCCAATAAGGATCCGCTGAGACCCGAGACCTTACAGCCCTCCCCCCTTAAAGAATTTTTCCCCCGAAATTCAAACACATAAAGAAGAAGACTCACAAAGAGGTACGGAAACTGCTCGCGCATTTCGTCCTCTCGCTCCCATGTCGACTCACCACCTGAATGCCGTTACCACGCAACACGAACTAATGGTTGCCTTGTTCCTCATCTCTGAACTCGGCGATCCTCAATTTGCAACGGAAACTTTGGTACTGTCAACACTGGAGTCACCTCAGACCACTCTGTGCTTGGGAGAACGTGAGACTCGTCAGAAAGATACCTCCGCAGCATCGACACGTGGAACACGTTGTGGACCGCTGCCAACTCTGACGGAAGCTCAAGTCTATATGCCAAACCTCCGACATGCTCAGTAATGGTGAAAGGTCCAATAAAGCGGGACTCAACTTTCCACGCCTACTGAACCTCACCACTCCCTGCATAGGAGACACACGGACAAACAGCTGGTCCCCTACCGAAACTCGAGCGGTCGCCTGCGCTGATCTGCATAACTCTTCTGCCGACTCTGCGATGACAGAAGTCTCTGCCTCACAAGCTGAACCACCTCGACTGCCTGCTAAATCAACTCTGGTCCCGTGATAATCCCTCGCCAACCTCAAACCAGTCTAGAGGAGTGCGACACGGTCGTCCATACAAAGCCTCATATGGTGCCATACCGATACGGAGTGATAGCTATTATTATATGGAAACTCGACCAACGGCAAGTGAGCTGTCCACGACCCCTGCCACTCCAGACAACAAGCTCTAAGCATGTTCTCCAAAGTCTGGATAGTCCGCTCTGACTGACCGTCTGACTGTGGGTGGTAGGCGGAACTAAAAGCCAATTCTGTGCTCAAAGCCCTCTGGAAACTGCGCCAGAACCCAGAAGTGAAGCGAGGATCCCTATCTGACACAATAGAGATCGGCACTCTGTGCAAAGGAACAATCCGCTCTACGTACAACGCGGCAACCTACTCACACCACAACTAGTCCTGACAGGCAAGAATCTGGCAGTCTTTGTCAATCTGTCCACAAGAACCCAATGCTGTCAAAACCTCCAGCTGTCCTCGGAAAACCACAAACAAAGTCAGTCGTCACATGGTCCCACTTCCACACCGGAATCTCTAACGACTGCACGAGTCCTCCTGGACGCTGATGTTCGGCCTTCACCTGCTGGCAGACCAAACACCTAGCAACAAAAGCCGCTATGTCCCTCTTCATCCCAGGCCACCAAAATTGACGTCTCAACCTGTGATACATCTTGGTCGACCCTGGATGAATCGAGTACCTGGAACCATGTGCTTCCTGCAACACAATTCTCCTGACAGACTCCTCAACAGGAACATATAGTCTATCTCGGAACCTAACAGTCCTGTCCTCGTGAAGCTCAACCTCTGGAAGAAGTAACACTCTGTGCAACTCGGGATCTGCCTGCTGAGCCTCAACAACCTGCTTCACAACGGCGGGAGCCGCCAAAAAACTGCCTAACACACACAGTCGACGACTAGACGAAACTCTGAAAGACCCCTCTGCCGCAGTCTGCCACAACTGCCACTCCCTCAGCATCAGATGACTCATCTGTGCTTTCCTGCTCAAAGCATATACGACTACATTTGCCTTCCCAGGCTGATACTCAATGCTGAAATCATAGTCCTTCAGATATTCCATCCAACGACGCTGCCTCATGTTCAGATTCGTCTGAGAAAACACGTACCTCAAGCTCTGGTGATCGGTGCGAACTACAAACTTCACTCCGTACAGATAGCGACGCCAAATTTCAAAGCAAATACCACAGCTGCAAGCTCTAGGTCATGGGTCTGGTAACTCTCCTCGTGGGGCTTAATCTGACGAGACGCATAAACCACTACTCGGCCCTGCTGCATTAGGACTGCACCCAGACCAATACCTGAAGCATCTGTGCAAACCTCAAAACTCTCCTCACCTGAAGGCAACACAAGGACTGGCGCTGATGTAAGCAGCCACTTCAACTCTATGAAACTCTGCTCACACTGCTCCGACCACATAAACGGAACACCTTTTCTCGTCAACCGAGTCAAGGGTGCAGCAATCTGAGAAAAGTTCCGAACAAACCTGCGGTAGTAACTTGCCAAGCCCAAAAAGCTACGAATCTCTGACACAGTCCTAGGATTCTCCCACTGTAAAATTGCCTCGACCTTCGCTGGATCTACAGAAACTCCCTCACCTGAGATCACGTGCCCCAAAAAGTGAACATGTTGTAGCCAAAACTCACACTTACTAAGTTTGGCATACAACTGGTGCTCTCGCAAGGTCTGCAACACGATCCTCAGGTGCTCGGCATGCTCCTCCTCCGAAGCGGAGTACACCAGAATGTCGTCAACAAACACTACGACAAACCGGTCCAAGAACTGGTGAAACACCCGGTGCATCAGATCCATGAAGGCCGCTGGAGTATTGGTAAGCCCAAACGGCATCACCAAAAACTCAAAATGACCATACCTGGTCTGAAAAGCAGTCCTCTCAACGTCAGAGTCTCTAATCCACAACTGATAGTAGCCTGACCTCAGGTCAATCTTTGAAAAGACATGAGCAGACTGAAGCTAATCAAAGAGATCGTCAATTCTAGGCAACAGATACCTATTCTTGATGGTCACTTGGTTCAGCTTCTTGTAATCAATACACAACCTCAGGCTACCATCCTTCTTTCGGACAAACAAAACAGGTGATCCCCAGGGAGAAAAGCTAGGACGAATATAGCCCTTCTCTAACATTTCCTCAAGCTGTCTCTTCAGCTCCCTCAACTTTGCTAGTGCCATACGGTACGGTGCCTGTGCAAACGGTGCAGTGCCAGGAACCAACTCAATAGTAAACTCAATCTCTCTCTCTAGCGGTAGACCAGGTAACTCATCCGGAAAAACACTCGGAAACTCACACACTACGGGAATGTCCCCCACTCCCGAGGCAACCTGATCAAGAGTCACTGCAGAAACTAGGTAACCTTGACAACCAGAAGCAAGCAACCTCCCTGCCCTCAAAGCAGAAACTAAGAAGCGAGAAGTAAGAGGTACGATACCCTGGAAGTAGAACGCCGCTTCCCCGGGTATCCGCAAGTGCACCCTCTTCTTCTGGCAATCCATCACTGCACCATACCGCTCTAACCAGTCCATACCCAAAATCACATCATAATCCTGCAACTGCAAAGCAAACAAACGAGCCGACAACCACTGATCCTGCAACTGCACTGGTACCTCCTCGAGACAGTAGGACGTAAGGACAAAGTCCCCTGTCGGCAACTCCACTGCTAGATCAACAGACTCTCTCGTACCCAACTCTCCAAGGGAGTCTAGGAATTCCTCAGACACAAAAGAATGAGAGGCACCGGAATCAAACAAAACTCTAGCTGTAAAACCAAAAACTGTAACAGTACCTTCCACCAGCTGAGCTGCCTCAGCGTCTGCACGAGTCAGGTGAGTAACACGGCCTCTAGCTCTCGACCCACCAGAACCTCCGGCCTGCTGACCCTGCTGCACAGGTACTTGCTGCTGCTGCTACTGCACTCGGGGCTGTGACTGGGTCTGCTGCTGCGGCACACGAGGTAACAAAGGGCAATCTCGCACCATGTGACCTATCTGGTCACACCGGTAACACTGACCAGCAAAAGAACGTTGTGCCAGCTGCGAAGGCTGTCCTGCCGGCTGCTGAACACTCCCAACAGACTGCTACCTCTGCTCAGTCTGCCTCCTGTCACGTCGAAACTTCCCCGATATCCTGACTTCGCCGTCGTCCCAGCAGAAGTGGATGCATAGGAAGTCGTAGTCCTCGGAGTCGTCTGCACACTACCCTGCTGTTTTCGTGGCTGAGTCAGAACTACCTGTGTCTAAACCTCTGTGCTCCGAACACGGGTCCGTAAAGTGTCAGCCTCCAACGCTACCACTGTCTGATAGGCCGCGTCCAAGTCAGTGATGCGCGCCACTATCAGCGCCTGTCTGAGCTCAGACCTCAGGCCCCTCACAAACTGCTGAGTCCTTAGACTCTCATCTGCCATAATCTGCGGAGAGTAACGCCCTAGCTCCACAAATCTGGCCCTGTACTGCACCACTGTAGAGTCCCTCTGCTGCAAGTCCAGAAACTGATATAACCATTCCGTCCGGACATAAGTAGGACAGAAGGCCTTCTCAAAAGAAACAACAAACTCTGCCACGGAATCTGTCTAAGTGGGCGAGACTGAAAAGTAGTCTCCCACTCAGAAGACCACCAAGTCAACGCCTGTGCCTGCAACTGGTAACTAGCTAACAACACTCGCTCCTCGGGAACACACTCCATGGAACGAAAGTCCGCTCCACTGCATCCAACCATGCCCGTGCCGTATCTGGATCAGGATGGCCCAAAAATTGGGGAGGCTAAAACTGTAAGAACTCCCTCAGTACCTCCCAGTACCGCCCGGGGTATCGGCGCATCACGGTGCTGAGCTACAAACTGAGCCATCCCCTCAAGAAACTGGTTCAGTCTAACCCCTGCACTGCCTGAGGAGGAGGTGGCGGCGGTGGCGGAACAATGCCACTGTGTGCGTCCTATGGCAAGGCTGCGTCTGCTGTGGTGGCGGGGCGTCTCCAGCCACCTGTCGAGTCCCTGCTCGCCCTCCCTCTCTAGGACGTCGCCTAGGCGCCATAGTACTATACACAGAGCAAAAACCACACACACATGAATACACTAACTAACTCTGGCTAAATAGCTGCAACTGTACTCTTTGTACTCTGAGTTAACATAATGGGCATTTCCTTATATATATCTCATCAGACCACGCTCTGATACCAACTGTAACGACCCAAAATCCGCATTACCAGTAACTAACCAGTAACCCGAATTCTGACCCGCTAACCCCCGAGACAAGCTCGGAAGGGTAAAAAGTGAATGTCCGAGGAGACTATATATAAGAAGATACACACCATGTAAAGCTGTAAGATTTCACTATACATGAAATATAACATGTACAACTTAGAGTCCACACTAAGTACAGAGTACGGAGTATAACAAAAAGTACTACTCACTGCAGCTAGGGCGCACCAGCACCGGAGTGGCTAGACTCGCCTAGAACGGGAGTGGACGACGACCCACCTGAAAGGGAGGGGAGTGAGTCTCAAGAAAAGAGACCCAGTAGGGAAAAGTAACCCTCACCGACAACAGTACTAAGTGCGAAAAGTAAAAACAGAAAGTAAATACACGTCGCACCACAAACCAAAACTAGTGACAACCACGCGTCTCCTTGACAGGGGTGCGTTACAAGACTGTAAACCTCGCGGCTCAATAACACACACTCACACACACAGTAAATAGGACTCAGCTAGGGTCTGTGGCTCGGCGTCCCATCACCACAGAGTCTCTCAACCCTAGCCACGTGTGCACACTACAGACGCTCTCTCTCGCGTCTGGTCCACGACGGTTTTCCCCCTACGCCTGACCCTAGCGGTAGAGAAGGGGCTCCACGGAGACCGGCTCGAAACCACTACAAGGAGTACGCACAGGACAGAGATGCTCTCAACGTCCTGGCTCACCAACGGAGGACCCCCCACACGCCGGTCATCTAGACAGGGCGTCGCTCTATGTCCAGGTGACAAACAGAGACAGAGGCACGATAACTCAATGCGAGTACATACGGTAACACTCTCAACGTCTGAAACATCATACAATACACGGACATCTCGTGTCACGTCTCTAGACACAATGCATGACTGAAGGCCCACTGGGTCATCAAATAAACGGCAACATCGATTGCCGCCAATAAGGATATAAACGACACACCCATTGCTGCCAACACTTGGTTAACGGCAAGGATCCTGCCGTTAGCATCCATATTGAAGATCTTAACGTCAACAGATGTGGACGTTAACATCCTCAGTCTTCTGAACCCAGAACGGCACCCAAGTCAGTCCAACTGGGCAAAACCGCCCAACAACCACAAAATTGATGGAGGGGAACATCTCCTCACATCTTCTAACACTACCAGAACTTCGGAAATCCACGATCCAACACTTGGATCGCCCAAAACACCCAAAATCCCGGCATGGCACAACCCAACCCTAAAACATAATTAGCATACAATCTACAACAGTTAAGCATGTTGATCCATTAAGGAGGGTTTAAGGGGTTAAGTCCCTACCTCAGAACGCCCTAAAAACTCCTAAACAACCACCAATCGCGCCGGAACCTCTCAAAGTCTCCGCGCGAATCACACCAAATCTTCGCGATTCCCGCCCGATCTAACACCGCCACACATACTAGGGTCCTCCCACAAGCTCCCGTCGACCGTCGGAAGTGGTGGAAACGGACAAAGGTAAAAGTGGAGGAAAGAGAAGAAGAGAAAAGAAAGTTACTGCTCACGGGCTGCCCTATTTCTACAGGCGCGACAAATAGACATCCACATCTCTTGGTGTCTACTTGAACCACCATAGAGTCAACGTCCACCAATGCCGTTAAGTTCATCACAGGAACCCTCCTGAACCAACAGCAAACGTCCACAACGATGGACGCCAACTCCCAGTCAACGGCTAGCCCCTGGCTGTCAACCCCAAGTCAACGGCGATATCCATTATCGTCAACTACACCCGAACCTCTACAAGACCCAATAAGGATCCGCTGAGACCCGAGACCTTACAGCCATGACCTATCCGGTGCGGCTCTTCCGGCCGAGGGTGATGACGAGGACCTTGGAGACCGAGACGGGGCAGTGGCGGCGATCGTGAACGAGGCGATCGGTGTTGCTGTCGACTGTACCCTTGACGAGGCCGCCGAGGACGTTCTAGCCGAGGACCCACGGGCTCCCATAGTGTAGAAATTGCTTCTCGAGCTCACCGCCGAGGAGATTTGTAATTTTTGGTTATTGATATCGCTTTCTTTCGGTTGGTTGAACACTCCTCGATACGACTTTAAGCGACCGCTTATCCTTGTCGGCCCATTAGCCCTTATGGCTCTGTAGCCTCTTCCTTAGCCCGTCTAAGATTGTTTGATTTGTCACCTCGACCAGCCCATCAGACTGAGGATGAGAGACCGAGGAGAATCGATGCTCAACATTGACCTCCTTCCGAGGACATCGCCTCGTCGTCATCTTGGCCAAACGATCAATCATCGGATAACGCCGAAGAGTCTTCCCATACCTCAGGTTCCCCTCGGCAAGCCGACAACGTTGCCGACACAAGCTGTGAGACCAACGACAAGACAGAAATGGATGAGGGCTCATCCTTGTCTCGTCTTTCCCGAGGGGTTTACTGTGTACACCTCGAACCAACTTTGTGCCCATTACACGATAGAGGGCGGAGTTTGTATCTACACCGAGGCTGTTAGACCACGCTTCAGATCACGTCGGACGTCATCTCTCAGTTCCTGACGAGTGCCTAAGTGACCTCGGCCAGCGAACACGACGTTCACGCTTACTACGTGTGCCGAAGCGACCACACCTTCTGATCACGTCGGGCGTCGTCTCTCAGTTCCTGACGAGTGCCTAAGCGACCTCGGTCAGCAAACACGACGTTCACGCTTACTGTGTGCCGAAGCGACCACGCCTTCTGATCACGTCAGGCGTCGTCTCTCAGTACCTGACGAGTGCCTAAGCGAACACAACGTCCACGCTTACTGCGTGTGCCGAAGCGACCACGCCTTCAGATTACGTCGGACGTCGTCTCTCAGTTCCTGACGAGTGCCTAAGCGACCTCGGCCAGCAAACACGACGTTCACGCTTACTACGTGTGCCGAAGCGACCACGCCTTCTGATCACGTCGGACGTCGTCTCTTAGTTCCTGACGAGTGCCTAAGCGACCTCGGTCAGCGAACACAACGTCCACGCTTACTGCTTGTGCCGAAGCGACCACGCGTTCAGATCACGTCGGACGTCGTCTCTCAGTTCCTGACGAGTGCCTAAGCGACCTTGGCCAACGAACACGAAGTTCACGCTTACTACGTGTGCCTAAACGACCACGCCTTTTGATCACGTCGGACGTCGTCTCTCAGTTCCTGACGAGTGCCTAAGCGACCTCGGCCAGCGACACGTCGTTCACGCTTACTATGTGTGCCGAAGAAACCACGCCTTTAGATCACGTCGGACGTCGTCTCTAAGTTTCTGATGAGTGCCTAAGCGACCTCGATCAGCGAACAGACGACCACGATTCTCTGTCCTGGTTTATCCTGTCATTATCGCCTAGGTGCCCACGAGATATCAGATAGCGGTGTGGTTGTTGATCTTTTCGACCGCAGTCAAATCATACATATTCAAGATAAAATATAATTGACAAATCAAGATATGTAAAGTAGGTTCACGGTGTATTCGACCTGTACCTCGGCCTCACTTCCGAGATCTTTCGACAGTACGAGCAAGGTCGCAAGTTATAAATACTCTAAACAACCTGCCGTCTCTTCGATCATTCCACAACAATAATATCACCCAAATCCACAGACATTCGATTTCATCAAAAATTTACAACAAATATTGCTGGTTCTATGATAGCCGACCAGCACACAACATAACTCGTCGTCCTCATTACCGAGGACATCAAACGTGTCAGCGGCCTTATTCGCAATATTCCATACTAATAAGGGTAGGTCGCCTATGATGAAGAATTTGACGTTCAGTCACTGGGCTCCCCGAAGGGTCGTAGAATTGGCTCACACTTTCCTATGCAGATATCAGAATAACCTTATGCAAGCCGCTGATCGGCCCCCCTGTCGACCACGGACATATGATGCTTGAAGGGCTCCTCAGTGCCCGAACTTAGTTGGATCAATTACAGAGTTGTAGGGGAAATTGCACTGACCTTTTGTAGCATTTTCCCACAGACGGCACCAATGTTGCTGTATGTGCAACATAGGTCGGCCCGGGCCGAGGTGACCTCTGAGGTGTTTCTTGCTCAAGAGTGGGCCGAGACGACCAATCGGATGAGTCCCATCTGAGGCGCGCTTGGTCGACGTGTGACACTATTTCGAGCTCCCGAACTGACCTACAAAGTCTGCCAAGAGGCCTCGGCGGGGAGACACTCCGACGCTCTAGTCAGTCGCTAGTCGAACAGAATGACCTAGCTTGGGGTAGAACCGCGTATCTTTGCCTGTGGAGCGTCTGCCCTTTATATAGCGTTAGGATACCTGTGCATTAGCTGGACGAGCCCGTTAATCTCGCTGGCGGTTTCCGCGATTGACGCCTGATTTGGGGTTGCCCACATACTGCCAGGTCATGACGATCGTGGTCTAAATGGTTGTACTTAACGGTTCCACGATTCTTGGACCTTACCTCATTCGCCGGTTACCACGTGAGGGTCGTCATGGGGCACGTGTGAATACGCCGATCGCCAGGTCAGCCATGCCCGAGCTTCGAAGGATAGCCCGAGGTGCATAAAGGGGATCCTCCTGATCCGCATCATGGTGATGAGTGGCCAATATCTTCTGAGGATATGTTGTTGGCTAATGCCCTTAATGAGGTCGGCTCACATCAGGAACGGAGCCGTCCTGCTGGAATCATCGCACCAATCTGCCTCGTCGATCACATAAGCTCTTTCCCAAGGTGTATGTTTTGGTTAACCAGTCGGCTTCGACACTGCTCCTAGCCGAGCTAATAGAGGAAATGAGGTGATTCCGACCTGGCTCGTCGGACAGCTAAAGCTGGCCAAGTAAACGTCGGCTCCTATCTTCTGACGTGGCCGGCTGATTTTGGGTCGGCCGACCTGTTTGGAAACCCCCGCAACAATATATATAAATAGCCCATTAATACAACATAAGACTAGTGTTTATGTAGTCTTGTTGCTTCCATGGGAGTGCATTGACCGCCTCTTCCATACATTGGATGGAGTTTTTTCTTTCGTCATTTGGTCCTTTTGTAGCGGTGGCTTCTTTCACACCGTCGCCTGTGATAAACAAGCTGACGTCCTCGCGTTTCTTTCTTTTCTTTGCAGCGGACAAGTTCGCGTGGCTCCGAGACGACGAGTTTGCGCGCCAGGCGCTCGCCGGCATCAACCCGGTCAACATCGAGCGAGTCCAGGTGCCCCCCCACCCCACAAAAGCAAATTTTTGGCTTTCTTTGTCGTTAAAAAATTCAAATTAGATCCGTTACTTTGGACTAAAATTGGGAACAAATGTCAGGTCTTCCCACCCGTCAGTAAGCTAGACCCCGTCATCTACGGCTCACCGGAATCCGCCATCAGGGAGGAGCACATCATCGGCCATCTCAACGGCATGACCGTCCAACAGGTACGTGAATTGTCTTTTCCCTTTTTGCCCTTGGTTTGTCATCTAATTTGATAATTATGCCACCCACACCATCTCTCCTCTCTTTTCCTTGCAGGCGATGGAGAACAAGAAGTTGTTCATGCTGGACTACCACGAAGCCTACCTCCCCTTCGTCAGCCGGATCAACGCTTCCGAGGGCCGCAAGGCCTACGCCACCCGCACCCTCTTCTTCCTCACCCCGCTCGGCACCCTCAAGCCCGTCGCCATCGAGCTCAGCCTGCCCCCGCCCTCCCCCGGCGCCGCCGCCCCCAGGCGGGTTCTGACACCGCCCACGGACGGCACCACCCACTGGCTATGGCAGCTCGCCAAGGCCCACGTCAACTCCAACGACGCCGGCGTCCACCAGCTGGTGAACCACTGGCTGCGCACCCACGCCGCCATGGAGCCCTTCATCCTGGCGGCCCACCGGCACCTCAGCGCCATGCACCCCGTGTTCAAGCTCCTGCACCCCCACATGCGCTACACTTTGGAGATCAACGCCCTCGCCCGCCAGAACCTCATCAATGCCGACGGCGTCATCGAGTCCTGTTTCACCCCGGGGCACCTCTGCATGGAGATCTCCGCCGCCGCGTACCAGTCTTGGCGCTTCGACCAGGAGGGCCTCCCCGCGGACCTCCTCCGCAGGGGCATGGCAGTGGAGGATCCCGCGCACCCCCACGGCCTCAGGCTCCTTATCGACGACTACCCCTATGCCAGCGATGGTCTCCTCATCTGGTCGGCCATCCAGGACTGGGTCCGGGCCTACGTCGATTCCTACTACCCCACGGCGGACGCCGTCCGCTCCGACGACGAGCTCCAGCAGTGGTATTGGGAGTCCGTCAACGTCGGCCACCGCGACAAGCGGCACGCCGAGTGGTGGCCAGAGCTGGACACGCCGGGGAACCTGGGGTCAGTGCTGACGACTCTGGTCTGGCTATCGTCAGCGCAGCACGCGTCGCTCAACTTCGGGCAGTACCCGCTGGGTGGGTACGTACCCAACCGGTCCCCCATGATGCGGCGGCTGGTGCCGGAGGAGAATGAGCCAGAGTACGCCGAGTTCCTGGCAAACCCCCACAGGTTCTTCTTGTCCACCATGCCCAGCCTTCTGCAGGCGACAAAGTTCATGGCGGTGGTGGACACCCTGTCGACGCACTCGCCGGACGAGGAGTACCTGGGGCAGAGGCAGCAGCCGTCGACCTGGACAGGGGACGCCCGGATGGTCGAGGCGTTCTACAAGTTCGCAGCGGAGGTGCGGAGGATCGAGCGGGAGATCGACGGGAGGAACCGCGACCCGAATCTGAGGAACAGGTGCGGCGCCGGGGTGGTGCCGTATGAGCTCCTGATGCCGAGCTCGCCGCCGGGGGTCACCGGTAGGGGAGTGCCCAACAGCGTCTCCATATGAGAGAGAAACTAGAGGGAGCTCAGCCACTCCATTAACTATTTTTTTTTTTGATAACGAGGAAATCTCGTCCTATGTGACTTTGTAGACTCAAGAATTGGTGTTCGTCAGTCACTCCATTAACTAACTAACACACAATTGAAAACATACATATATATATATATATATATATTGATCAAACTTCTGTCTTCTTTCTTTCCCCCTCACTACTAACTAGGTCTAATGTCCAATGACTACCACCACTACTACTACCGCTAATAGTAGTGTGAGAGCAATTCATTGATTTGTAGGTGTATAAATGTTCCTCCCCATCGGAGATAGAGACTACGTAACAGTTGATTTTTACCTTTATCTGTATATCCAGAGGTGTAAATCTATGCCTATGATTCAGTCCGGGTACAGTTTGTGTTTAATTGCCGCTGCATGGCGAATAAGCCTTTTTTTTTCTCATCTTGTTTCTGAGATAGATTTTTGATCTTTAAGTTCTGTGCTGCTTAATTGATCACTTTGGCCTTTCCTGCCATTTTTATTCAAATTTCCCATTAATAGCTGTCGCGCGATTAGAATTTCACAAATGTTTATGGACTTGTATGACAGATATGGGATTACAAGGTTGGTGTTACCGTTAGAGTAACAGGGTCGGCTCAAGCCGAGAAGGTCCAGCACTACAAGAATACTGTAGATTAGCTACGGATACAATCTATAGCTAATATGTAGCTAAATAATATAGCTACAGATTAGTTACATATTAGCTACGGATTATGTTTGTAGCTACATGTTGCTAATTAGCTACGGATTAGCTAAGAATTATTCTGTAGCTACGGATATTTCTATAGCAAATTTGTAGCTACATTTAGCGACAGAGTAGATACATAAATATTTATAATTAATCCGTAGCTAAATTTAGTTACAGATTAGCTACAGATATTTCCTTAGCCAATCTGTAGCCAATTAGCTATGATTAGCTACGAATATTTCCGTAGCTAAATTGAACACAAAATTTTTTTTTTTAAAAATAGTTTTCTCGTGATTTTTTTACATGTACCTGTAAACCTGCTCATTCATTCAGTAGAAACATACAACCACACACATACACATATCACACATCACACAAATACAAACATAAATCCATAATTACAATTAATGTCTCATTAGAATGTTCACAACAAACGTAAGATTGTTTTCTAAAAATATAAAAAGACAATGATGATGTGCTCCTAGTCGTCGTGAATACTGAGATCCTCATCCTCGTCATCATCTCTCGGTGCCTCACGAGCCTCAATAGCATGATCAGGACAAGGAGGGGCCTATAAACAAGAAAGAGAAATAACAGATATCACATAAACATGTAAATAATCAGAATAAGATGAATAATAATTAAATATATACATACATGACTATCACCAGAAGAAGCCACCCTAGCAGGAGATCTCAGACCAACACCCATAGTTCATAAAGTAGGGACAACAATTTACGTTAACCAATTGTTTAATGCATCAAAAACGACCTCACGAACTTGGTCACTGGGTAGGTTGTGAGATGGAGTCACTGCACTAGTGGAGCCATGTGAGTCCTGAGAGGAGCTGATGACTCCACCAGCATCTAAACCACTCCCAAATCCGAATACCCGACCTTTTTTGGGCTGACCGGTTGTAGCCAACCAAGCCGTGGGATCGAACTCAAGATGCTGCGTGGAGTCATCGCCATGTTTGTCTACCATCTGTTCTATGTATGTCTCCTACAAAATATTCGAATTTTAATTTGTTAATAATCTAAAACATACATGAACATTGAAGAACATTCAATATATAAGTTGTAGAAAAGAAATACATACTATTGCTGCGAGAGCAAGAGGGGGTTGACCGAAGTCAATCCGAGTGGGCCCCGAGGCGATGGCGTGTCGTCGTCGGCGAGGTTTGACAAAGCTCCGGCCTGCAAAGACCACCGAGTCACCTTGGTGGGGAGACACTCCGACGCCCAAGTTAGGAAAATGGAAAAAAGAGGGGGAAGAGAGTTTCAACGCCACGAGTAGCATACCTTTGTCTGGTGGCGTCTCCTTTGTTTTTATAGGGGGGTTTACGCAAGGCAGGCTGCTACCCGTTGCCTTAGTCTGCGTCTTTTCTTTCCTTGTTATGCTAAAGGATGTTTCAAGGCAGGGGACATGATCATGGGGTGCCCTCCTGGATCGCAACTGGCGATTTGCCAGCTACGAATGGGGAAGGTGTCGTGGCCTAAGATCCTCGAGCCCTTCCTTATCAAGCTTACAGGGCTAATAGGGGTAAGGCCAGCTGGACCTACCTTGCGTGGCGACTGAGTGATCTTCGGCCCCTCCTGAGCGGCTGAGGACCAACTTGTCGGCAACGTTGGGTGGCTGAATCCCAAAGGCGTCGGCGGCGGCAGTCGCCAGTATCATTGGCCCCTCGGGTTCTCGTCGGAGAAGTTACGAGATCCGAGGAGAAGCCTAGCAAGATTGACCTTTTTAACTTGTTTTCTCGACGATGCCCACTGTACGCGCATACCGAGGTCGGTTTCGTCATTCGCCGGCGCCGACTTTTGGTACATTTTCTGACATGATGATTTGGGGGTCGCGTGGTAAATCGTGCGCTTTAATGGATAATTTGAGAGGTAGATCGGCGCGCAATCACCTCGATTCCTTCGCTAATGATGGCAATCCAAAAGGCGGCAAGCGTTACTGATCCAGGTGAACGGCTCCCGTCCGTTGGGCTTCTGACGCGTGGTGGCGCCTCGTCCGTTCAACATCTCTGGCTTGCCTTTGATCGTTCGATCGTGCTTAAGCTGATGCACCTATAAATAGGCGGAACGTCGCGGAGAGAGGGTTACCTGCTTCTTTTCCAGAGGGTGCTTTCCGATGACTGTGGAGCGTTCTTCTGACGTCGCGCCTTTTCCCCATCGCCTTAGGACATGTTGTCGGCTCAAACTTGCTTGCTCTCCTTCAAGGTAAGCGATGAGCCTAACGCAGTCTCCGTCCTATCACGAGGAGTCTTCCTCTAGGACAGATAGCGATGCCCCTTCCTCCTATGACCAGAAGTCTGGCACCTTTGTCTATGGCCCAGTAGAGGAGGGTTTCCTTTTGAAAGTCCAACCTGGGAGCTATGTTCCACATGCTCCTTCTGCTCATACCTCAGGGGACCGTCGTCAGGCCGACAATGTCGCTGACGCTTGGTGCGAGACGAACTCCGAATCCTTTAAGTGGATTAGGAAATGCTTGAGTCGCTCCCTTTCAGCCGACGTTGTGTTTTTTGCCAATAAACATTTCCGAGCCCACTACGTCCAGGAGGGTGGGGTATGCATATATTCTGAGGCGATTTGCGCCGGTCTACGTTTCCCTTTCCACCCCTTCATCATAGCTTTGCTCTTCGAGCTTGGCGCTACCCCTTCTCAACTAGCGCCCAACTCGTGGCGGACGTTCGTTAGTTTTTTTGCCATTTGTGTATCTTCCGGTGAGTCCCCGATGCTTCACCTCTTCTTTTATTGCTTCTCTGTAAAGCCGTTTGGTGATTGACTTTACTTCTCGGCTCGGGTGGGGTGTCAGATCCTTAACCGCCTCCCGTCATCTGTTCATGGATGGAAGAGGGACTTCATTTTCCTGTATTCTCCCTCCAGTTGGCCCTTCCCGACCGAGTGGTCCGAGGTCAACGTCCGAAGCAAGGCGTTCGGGCCCCCCAAGCTTAGCAAAGCCGAGCTTCTGGATTTCTCATACCTACGGGAAGCGGAGAAACCCGACCTGGTCGAACCATCCGACGAGTTGCTCGAGCTGATTGCCGAAGGCTCAGAAGGTCGTCATCGCCTTGTCTCTGTATTTTATTTAAAATTCTTCGATGTTTACTGACAATTTGGCTTGCCCTTTTACAGTGATGGCCGAGATGACTTCCCCGACGCGCAAGGTAAGAGCGGGCCCTTCATTGTCCGACCTCGCGCGGGCTCGGAGGGAACATAAACGCCCTGGGAAGCGCCCTCTGGAGGGGCCCGAGGCTTCCGTCGGCGCTGCGAGGAAGGAGGAGGACAGCTCGGAGGCCGCTGCATCGCAGCTGGCTGTCGAAGAGAGGCTGACGAAGTGCCCCCAACCCACGACGCCGTCTTCGTCGGCAGTGCCGCAGGAGCCAGCTCGGCTCAAAATAGCCTTTGACCCGGTCAGTTGGGGTCAAACATCAGTCCCAGCGGAGCTGAAAGCGGAAGCTCTGGGGAAGTCCCCAAGGAGGCTAGTCAGCGAGTTCTATGCCACGGCTTTGGCGCAGATGTCGATCTTTGATGCCTTCGTGCATCGGGCCGAGGTGAAGAGCGAATTCTCGAACAAGCGCATAGCCGAGGCAGAGGCGGCCGCCACGTCGAAAAAGTCCCTCCGACAGAAAGATGCTGAGGAGGCGAAGAAGACTGAGAGCGAGCTTAAGGCATTGCTAGAATCTGTGAACAAGGCCCTCAAGGCCGAGAAAGAGGCGCTCCAAGCTGTGAAAGCAGATCTCGCCGACGAGGCTGAGTCGTTCAGGCTGTTTCGCGAGAAGATGACCCAGCTCGTGTCGGATGAGTGAGATGCGGCGATACAGGAGTATCGCTCCTCCGAGGAGCTCGCCGACGAAATAGCCGGACTATACCGGGAGGGCTACAATGACTGCCTTGCTCGCGTTGCCGAGCTGTTCCCCGACCTCGACCTCTCGGGAGTTCGCGGGACAGAGGAGGATGCCAAGGAGGAGGCAACTGCTGTCATCGTAGATGAGGCCATGTCTAAGGCAGCCGACGAGATTTACGTCGAAGCAGCCGAAAATGTTGTGGCTGAGGGTCAGTGAGACCGGGAGAAGTTGTAGCCGGTTTGTATTTCTTTTATCTTCTTGTCAAACATTGCACCGAGGTGCTTATTCGTAATGGACTAAGAATCATTTCCGTTTATCGAAATGACCTCATTATCCGAAAGAGAGCCGACTTGATTACGTACAACTGTAGAGTGCCGAAGTGACCCCGTTTATTCAAAAGAGTGAGAAAGCGACCTCGTACAATGATAGAGTGCCGAAGCAACCTCGTCTATTCAGAAGTGTGCCAAAGCGACCTCGTACAATGATAGAGTGCCGAAGCGACCTCGTTTATTCAGAAGAGTGCCAAAGCGACCTTGTACAATGATAGAGTGCCGAAGCGACCTCGTCTATTCAGAAGAGTGCCAAAGCGACCTCGTACAATGATAGAGTGCCGAAGCGACCTCGTTTATTAGAAGAGTGCCAAAGCGACCTCATACAATGATAGAGTGCCGAAGCGACCTCGTCTATTCAGAAGAGTGCCAAAGCGACCTCGTACAATGATAGAGTGCCGAAGCGACCTCGTTTATTCAACAGAGTGCCTAAGCGACCTCGTTCAGTGATAGAGTGCCGAAGCGACCTCGTTTATTCAAAAGAGGGCCTAAGGGACCTCGTACAACGGTCAAGCGTAATAGTTTCGCAAGTGCTCGGCGTTCCACGTCCTCAGAAGAGCAGCTCCACCGAGGTCCTCGAGCCGGTAAGCGCCATGGCCGAGGTTCTCTGATACGCGGTAGGGTCCTTCCCAAGCGGCCGACAGCTTCCCAACGGCCGACCTGGGGTCTGAAACCGATAGCTTTCTTAAGACCAAGCTACCGGCATTGAAGCTTCTCTCTTTGACGTTTCTGTCGAAGCTCCTTTTTACCCTCCTTCGGTACGCCTCCATTCTTGCCGACGCTATTCCTCGCTTTTCTTCGATCAGGTCCAGCTCGGCGTGGAGAGAGGATTCGTTCATCTCCTGACTGAAGCCGCAGACTCTCCCTGAGGGGGCGAGCATTTCTACCGGTGTAACGGCCTCTACTCCGAAAGTGAGGGCGTATAGAGATTCTTGTGTTGCTTCTCGCGGCGTTGTACGATATGCCCACAAGACGTGGAGGAGCTCGTCCGCCCATCGACCCTTGTGGGTCTCCAACCTTCTCTTCAGACCGTCCAAGATCGTCCGATTTGTCACCTTAGCAAGACCATTGGACTGTGGGTGTGGGACTGAGGACAATCGGTGATCCACCCCTAAGGCCGAGCAATTTCTGCGAAAGCGGGCATTAACGAACTGCCTGCCATTGTCGGTGACGATTATTCTGGGGACGCCGAACCTGCATATGACATTCTTCCAAACGAAACCCCAGGCGCTGGTGTCAGTAATTTTCGCCAGCGGCTCGGCCTCCACCCATTTGGTGAAATAGTCCACAACCACTATGATGAATTTTCTTTGGCCTGTCGCCGGCGGGAAGGGACCGAGGATGTCCATACCCCACTGCGCGAAAGGCCATGGCGAAACCAGTGATGTGAGCTCGGCTGGAGGTCGTCGGTCGATCTTTCCGAAGAGTTGGCATTGATGGAACTTTTGAACATACCTCTCAAAATCCTTTAACATGGTAGGCCACCAATAGCCTTGTCGCGTGATCCTTCTGACGAGAGATCGGGCACCTGCATGGCTCCCGCACGTTCCTTCATGTACTTCACTGATGATTTCCTCAGTAAGACCAGGGGAAATGCACTGGAGGTGCGGATAGCTGAACCCTTTTCTATACAGATCCTCGCCAATGAGGAAGAACCTAGCTGCTCACCTCTTCGTCTTGTCGGCTTCAATTCTGTCGTCGGGAAGAAGGCCGCTTTTGATGAACTCGATCAAGGGGGTCATTCAGGTTGTTGGGGTGCTGGCGTACATTATTTCTTTTGCCGACGTGGATGGTTCGCTGTGCTCTTCTATTAGCACAGCTGATCGCCTCTCTACCGATGACGACGCGAATTTGGACAACGCGTCGGCCTGAGAGTTTTCTGCTCGCGGGATCTTTAGCAGCTCGGCTGAATCGAACCCCGCGAGCAGCCGGTTGACCTCGGCCATGTACGATGCTAGCTTTGCCTCCTTTGCCTCGAACTCGTGGGCCACCTGGCTTACGACCAGCTGAGAGTCGCTGAAAATGGAGACCCTTTTTGCTCCGAGGGACTTTGCCATTTTTAGCCCTGAGATTACAGCCTCGTATTCGGCCACGTTATTAGAAGCTTCAAAGCCAAAACGAACTGCATACCTTAGGACCAGCCCGTCTGGAGAGTGGAGGACCACTCCCGCACCGCTTCCTTGGGAATTCGATGCTCCGTCGACGAACACTTTCCAGCGATCGCTGTCCTCTTCTTCCTCCTCGGGCCTTCTCGCCGTTCCTTCAGAGATGAAGTCCTCCAGAGCCTGTGCGTTTATTGCGACCCGAGGTTTGAAAGTGATGTCGAACTCCCCGAGCTCTATAGCCCACTTCGCCAACCTTCCCGAAACCTCGGGTCGGGTGAGGACTTGCTTGATAGGGATATCGGTGAGGATGACGATTTTGTGCGCCTGGAAATATGGATGAAGTCTCCTCGCAGCCATTACGAGAGCGTATGCGACCCTTTCGAGGTCGGTGTACCGCTGCTCGGCTCCTCGTAGTGCTTTGCTGGTGTAGTACACCGGAAGGTGGTTGCGGTTCTCTTCTCGTACAAGCACTGAGCTGACAGAATGTGTTGTTGTCGACAGGTATAATAATAGATCTTCCCCAACTATAGGCTTACTCAACGTTGGAGCATGCGCCAGATGTGTTTTGTGGTCGTCGAAAGCTTCCTGGCATTCCTCGGTCCACTCGAAGCGCCCTCTTCTCAGCACTTCGAAGAAGGGTCTGCATCTCTCCGCCGACCTAGACATAAATCTACTTAGAGCAGTAACCCTACCATTGAGCCGCTGAACCTCCTTGACCGTTCTCGGGGGTGTCATGTCCACGATGGCCTATATCTTGTCAGGATTGACGTCGATTCCTCTGTGGGAGATGAGGTAGCCGAGGAATTTCCCCTCGCGCACGCCGAAGACGCATTTCTCAGGGTTAAGCTTCATCCCGAATCGCCTTAGCACCTCGAACGTCTCGGCCAAGTCTCGGATGTGATCCTCGGCGCGCCGGCTTTTCACCAGCATATCGTCGATGTAGATCTCCATTGTCTTCCCGATTTGTTCTTCGAACATAATGTTGACGAGGTGCTGGTATGTTGCACCTGCATTCTTTAACCCAAATGGCATTCGAGTAAAGTAGTAGAGACCTTTCTCTGTGATGAACGATGTCTTTTCCTCGTCGTCGGGCGCCATTCAAATTTGATGGTATCCTGAGTATGCGTCGAGGAAGCTAAGGAGCTCGTGCCCTGCTGTGGAGTCGACGAGCTGATCGATGTGAGGTAGTGGGTAGCTATCTTTGGGGCAGGCTTTGTTCAAGTTGGTGAAGTTCACGCACATTCTCCACTTCCCGCTAGCCTTGCGTACGAGGACGACGTTGGCGACCCATTCGGGGTAGAATGTGTCTTTGACGGTCCCTGCTCATAGGTACTTTGCCAGGTTGTCGTCGACCGCCTTCTGTCGGTCTACCGACAACGGCCTCTTCTTTTGACGGACTGGTCTTGCCTCGGCGCTCACGTTTAGATGGTGCTGGATTATTTTGGGGTCGATACCCACAGATATGTTTTTGTTTTATGACTGTTATTTGAAAATGACCAACCTAAGCACGACCTCAATCCGGTCGCGACTCCCCTTTTCGTTTTTAACGGGGCACCTGTCAACGCCGAGGGGTCAATAAAATTAAAAGTCACTCTAGGCACCCGACCTCGGCATGTAACCAGTCATGGGTTCGATTCCCACAGACGACGCCAAATGTTGCTGCGAGAGCAAGAGGGGGCTGACTGGAGTCAATCCGAGTGGGCCCCGAGGCGATGGCGTGTCATCATCGGCGAGGTTTGACAACGCTCCGGCCTGCAAAGACCACCGAGTCACCTCGGTGGGGAGACACTCCGACGCCCAAGTTAGGAAAATGGAATAAAGAGGGGGAAGAGAGTTTCAACGCCACGAGTAGCATACCTTTGTCTGGTGGCGTCTCCTTTGTTTTTATAGGGGGTTTACGCAAGGCAGGCTGCTACCCGTTGCCTTAGTCTGCGTCTTTTCTTTCCTTGTTGTGGACGATCCGTTTCGCCTCCCGGCCGTGTCCCCGTTACCGACGGTGGATGTCCTTCGGGTGCTCGCGAACGTCACTGGTCTCTCGTTGGCGATGATGGATTGTTGGTTGACTTGGTTGACTCCCCGGTTGACTATGTTGACTGAGGAGGAAACAAAGAAAACCAGAGATGAAGGGGAGTTTGTGATCGCCAGGGCCTTACCTGTGCCCAAGGAAGTACTTTGACCACGTTGTTGTAGTAGCCTCACGCAGCGGGCGGAGATGGGGCGCCAACTTCTCCTTCTTCGGCCGGCCAAAGGAGGAGAGCTCCACGGTCACGTTCACAATATTCCTGCAACAAACAAACCTCTATTAGACTAATGCAGTGTAGCAAATGTTCAGAAGGAAGAAAGGAAAGCCTAAAAGGAGTCCCGTACTAGTTGCGGCTTGAGAAGAGGGGTGGCCAAATGTTATGACCACCCTTCTTCCCTCCGTTTTTGGTTGGGAAACCCCTTTCTAGGTGTGTAGGAAGGTGACCTACGTGCCTAGGGTGAGTGGGAAGATGTGTGCAACATGCAAACTAGCTAAAGTAAGAGGAAAGGAAGAGAGGAAGAGGAAGGAGATGATCCTCGTTGCTGATGTTGTAGCTCCTTGCAAGGGCTCCTCCAGCTCCAAAGCAAGCCTCCTGGACGTCCCAAGTGTGAAGAGAGTGAAGAGGATGAGTGGTGGAAGGTAAGGTGCAAGTTTCTCTCTCTTCTCTCAAAGTGGCAGCATAAGGACGTCCAGCCTTCCTCCTTTGCTCAGAGGGCTCAAAGGGCTATTATATAGACAGTGGAGCTCGGGGTTGAGAGCCTGGGATGCTTAAGTGTGAAGAAACACTTGCACACTTGGCAATCCATGCATTAAAGGTCCAACCAATGGGGGGAGGCCAAGTAGGATTTTTACTGGGTCAAGGGGGTGCCTAGGTGGCCATATGCCCGTTGGGAACGGCTACATGCGTTGCATGGCCGAGAGAATGGTGCAAGTGGGCTGGAATCTTGGGGTAGTTGCGCAGACCAGGTAAACCCTATTGACGTCCAGGGATCAGGCCGCCAACCTCATGCAGGCGTCCAGGAGGTGGACGCCAACTTGGTCAACGTCCAAGGTGATTGCCGCCAACCAGTAGTCGGCGGCCATCGATGCTGCCGTCTACATGGTATCCGATGTTGGTCAACAAATGGTCAAACGAGGCTTAATGGGCCAAAAGAGCCTTGCGGGAGATGGGCCAAATCGCGCGTCTACAAATGCCCCTCCGAGACATCCGACCTTGCAAGGGAGCAGAGCGGACTGAAAGGTTGGTGTCTCGATAACAAAGGACGCGAAGATTTAATGGAAGGGCCATCTCCGAGGATGGAGTTCTAGCAAACCAAACGAAAGAGTCAGTCTAGAGACAGATGATGAATCGTCTGAGAGACAAATAGGGGTAAGAAAAGGTGATCTACCCGTGTAACTACTACTGCGACCCTATGGCAGGGTCCCTGGCATGGCCATGTTGAACTTTGACTAGTTTCGGTGTGTCTGAGTCAAATGAGTTGTAATATGATGGTTGAATCAGGAGGGTCTCATACCGGAGCTCGCGGGCTCGCTGGCCTAATCAAGACGTCGGTCCCGAATTTAGGAGGTCATGAGACAAGGAGTTGGTTGATCTCTCAAAGGATTATCAAAAGAGTCTAGCTGGAATCACATGTTTGGAAAGCCTGAAGTCCGGAATTAAGCTCGCGGCTGGAGAAGGCTCAAATGAACTCAATAAGGCTGGAATGATCATTTGTAAAAGACACAGTGGGACAAGTTCCCGAAGGGGGGCAACAAAGACCCGATATCAACCTAGATAGTCATGAAGGGCGGACCCAGTAGGCTACCTGAGCTGGGAAGCCATGGAGCAATCATATGATCGAGGAAAATCACCATTTTTTTTGTTTTTTTTTTTTTTAGTGTTAGTAAGAGAATGTTAGCAGTGAAGATGCATGCTGGTGTGGGTTGCCTATCTAAAATGCAAGTTAGCACCAGAGGAAATTCTAAAGGCCATAAGAATAACTGAGAGATCGCAACCCACATGGTTTTTGATGAAGGGGAACTCAGGGTTCACGGTCGCCAAGTTATTCGCCTCTGGTGGGGTCCTATGTTAGACATACCTGTAACGCTCAAGGTCGTATGAGCGTTCCGACATTGAAGAGCAGCTTGTGCTTAAGATATCTGCAAAACAACTTGAAGCACAAGATAAAGGATAATGGGTAAAGATAAAGAATAAGACATTTAAAAGTATCCGGGGAGTAAATGTCCACATCGATGGCCGCCAGTATACATGTTAACGTCCACATCTGTGGCCGCCAACCTGAACTGACGTCCACCGATCTGGACGCCTACTGGACAGCGGATCAGACCGAAAAAATAGGTGATGGGAGTCCATAAGGACTCTACCATCTCCTACCTCCATCTCTCCCTGCTCCTGCTGCAAACCAGCGAGCTGAGAGTCAGAGAAACACAACAGAATGGCCTCCTCATCGACCGGACGATCCACAAGCGCAAACCCCGGGGTTTTGAGCGAAGTTCCGGGACACTTGAGCACGCGTCTGGCCAACGGGGAGGTAAGCAATGATTAATTCTATTTTCTCCTGGGCTAAAAACGCCCCAAGCAACGTTCTTACAGAACCCTTCACTCCCATGCAGGAAATCCCAGCATTCCCAAGCCAAGGCCAGGTACGGGCCTTTTCTTGTCTTGTGAACCTGGTAAATGCTATCACACTGGACATGCGGAGCTTCGTCGGGATGTGGAATTTGAACTTCATGGTGGTCCTGGCCAAGAACATGAAAGACATGTGGTGGGGATTCGATGCCCTGGGGCGTTAGTGGAGAGATGGCACCCGCACACGCACACGTTCGTGTTCCAGGGCTTCGATGCGAGCGTGTTGCTGGAGGAGGTGGAACTGTTCCTGGGATGGCAGCGGTGCCTGGAGTACGATGCAGCGACTCCTCTCCTCCCGTGGGAAGAGATCCTTCGGACATCGTAAGAGACAAGAAGGAGGTGTTGCGGATGACGAACAAGAACGGGATCTTCCTAGACCGTCTGGCCTGGTGGTTGATCCAGCATGCGAGGGAGATTGGTGGAGAGAGAGCGACCCGGGGATTGACACTCGGCCTGGCTGGAGTCTTCCTGTTCCCCACGAGTGGCGATTTCATCCTCTACGAGCACATGGAGTACTTCCTCTACTGTGGCGCAGGCAGTCACTTGCCCCTGCAGTGCTGGCCCACCTGTACAGTTCGCTCACCACAATGAGCCTAGGCGGACGCACCTGCGGGAGCTTGTTCCTGCTCCAGGTATGGATGGAGGCTCACTTGAAGTTTGATTTTACTGAAGCGCAACCTACCCCCTCCAGGATCTTCCTTCGGAGTTCGGTGTACTGCAGCAGGGCATGGTATGAGCCGGAAGGTGAGATCAAGTGTGTGACAACACACTTGAAGAGCAGAGATGCTTGGAGAGATCATCTGGCATTTCTGGTGATGGATGACTTCATCATCAGGCCACTGTTCATGAGGACTATTGAGTTTAGAGCAAAGACCAGGGAGGACAGAGATTTGTGGCTGATTGGAGCGGGTCAGATGGTGGTGTACCAACCACATCGGTGCCACTATCAGCTTGGGATTTCACGGGGAATTCCAACTCCATCCAGTTGCACTGATATGATAATCACCGGGAGAATGAAAAGATGATGAAGAAAGCCATGAAGACTTGGAAGAAATACACAGTGAGCAAGAAGGTGGGGCTGGCAGTGCAGGAAAACCCGGAAGACATATGGCAGTACGAGGACTTCACAGACACTATTTGCCCTATTTCATGTGACTTTTTCATGGCCGCAGATCAAAATGATGTATTTTTCTGTTTTGAATAAGTGTAACACAATTTGATGAATAAAAGTAAGTTGTATTTGTGTTGAATTGGCTTGAGTTGTGGAAGGTGTGGGATGAAATGGCCTCAAAAGGGTCTAAAAGAGTGTGCTGTGAGGACTGAGTGCGGGGTGTTTGGCATCCACATCGACCGCCGCCAAAGACTGGTCAACGTCCAGACACTGGCCGCTCACCACTGAAACAGGAGATCGACGTCCACATAGGTGGCCGTTGACATTCAAATTAGACGGCCAGACATGGTCATTAACCAGACTTCGAGATTTGACATTGAAGAGACCTTGATGTCCACAGCATGGCCGTTAACGGTACGTCCGCGGCCATGGCTTGACGTCAGGAAAAGATCAACGTCCAGACCTGGACGTTAAACCAGAAAACTGCCTTTTTTTGAACCGACGCCTTCTCCCGGGCGCCATTCGCCTTCCCAAGCGCCGGGAGAGGAGAAAAACCGACAAACCTGATCTCTTTGCTCGAGACTACGATGAGGACAAGGGAGAAAAGAAGCATCATCCGGGGGCGCCATCAAACGGAGCAGGAAGAGGAAGAGGTGGCCATGGCTACGGCCGAAGAAGAAGAAGTGGCGGTGGAGGACGCACCGGAGGGGGAAGAGACCGAGGGAGGAGATGAGACGGAGGCTCCTCGACGGCCCAAGGTAGGCCTCTAAAACCCTTGTGTATGCGTTTTTGATTTGGTGAAAAGAAGGGAAAACAGGGGAAATGCCGTCGGGTCAGACAGGAACTTGATGGCAACATCGGTTGCCATCGAGTTCCTCCCGGCGTCCAACCCCTTGTCGTCAAGGTGAACTTGACGGCAATGTGTTGGACGTCGTTATAGGAACTAAACGGCCACCCCTGGACGCTGATTGAATGCAGACGGCATACCCTGGTTGTCAATTTTAATAAACGGCAGTCGATGCTGACGTCAAGTTTTCTGTGTTTTTGCAGGGTAAAGGCCGGATGAGGTGCAGAGTGACGTGGGATTTGTGCTGGGCATGGTATCGGGCCCTGCCGAGGTCCAGCAGACCCGGATTGCTCGGATGGGGTTCGGGCATATCCTGTCGGTGCGGCTCTTCCACGTGGACGTACCGTACCTGGAGGCACTCCGGGAGAGGTGGGAGGAGGATTGCAAGGCATTCATCATGCCTTGGGGACACATGATACCCACATTGGAGGATGTGGCGTATCTGACAGGACTGCCGGTTCAGGAGAGCCGGTAGTCGGACTGGAGAGGAGGGACTACTATGACGTATAGTAGAGCTGCTGGGGCCAGAGTTTGTGGCCGGGAGGAGGAGACCGATCCGGAGCATCCTGCTCGGATCATTGTCGGAGGCGATGGGCCTGAGAGGTAGGAGGAGAGGGCCTCTGGAGAGTTTAGATGAGTTCTGTACAGGAGTGAGAGGAGCACTGGATCTGGGGAACAGGAGCGAGGAGCGCTCGATCCGGATCTTCGTCTCTTACTTGCTCGGGCGGCTCTTGTTCGCGACGCAGTCATCACAGATGAACTGCAAGTTCGTGCTGCTGCTACGGGACCTGGCGCAGGCTGGCCGGTATGCTTGGGGTGCTGCGATGCTGGGACACCTTTTCTCTCTCCTCCCCAGTAGTTCACAACGCTCTCAGAGCACAGGGGGCTTCACCCCCTTCTTACAGGTATGCAATTTTCTTAAAATGCTCGTCATTGATTTTCAATTGATTAAACTGTTTGACTGACTGACTGGTGCCTTGCAGATCTGGGGGTACACCCGCTTCCCCATGGGATGCAGGACACTGGCAGAGGGGCGCCAGACAATGGTGCCTCTCATGACGAGGTGGGAGGTGCCCCGGACCCTAGGGTCACAGACAGGGAGTGGGGATGTGCGGGTCGCACTTGACCACTACCCGCACGAGCAGGTATGAAACCCTCAACTAGTTCTTGCATTCTTTCAATTACTGCTGCATTTGATGTTACTGACCAATGTTTTCTCATTCTTCTCAGGTGGTGTGGACCCATATGCGGGGGAGGCGGACGCCTCGCACCCGGCGGTGGCGGCAGGTCGCCCCTTGTTCGACCGCCACCTCCTCTTACTGTGCCTCGGGACATGTGAGGTGCTGTATTTGGAGTTGGTGGTGCGGACACTGGGCTGGCACCAGCCGGCCATCGAGGTGCCCTCCCTCGGGAGAGAGGGACACTCGCGCCGGCGGTTCTTCACTGAGGACCGCGACTGGGGAACGGACCACGGCAGCACAGTCACGTACTGGCACGAGGGTGGCGAGCAGGTGGTACGAGTGACAGACCTCCCTGACAGCTCGGCTTACATGGAGGACTTCCAGGCACGGTATGTCGGTCGACTCCGGCTTGACCGACGAGTGGTGAGTGAGACTTCTTAACTTTAAGCCTTGGTCGGTAGATTGCCTTATTTGATTCTAACCTTGAAGTGCATTTGGCAGATGCCGGAGTCACAGGCCATCCGCCTTTTGGAGGGGCGACTGGCCGAGCAGGAGGTGGAGCTGACGAGGCTCCGGGCCGAGATCAGACACTGGTAAGTAGCATTAACCCTATCTTGAAATTGATTTGACATTGACTTGATTCGATTACTGACCAAGATATGTGAATGCAGAGGGCGGAGCAGCAGAGGGTGCGGGCGAGCCGCAACCTCGGGGCGAGTTCGTCGGCGCAGCCGGCGAGAGGGGACCTCGGCGACCGCCTGCAGGACGCCCTGGACCGGGCGCAGTCTCGGGTCCAAGAGCTCGAGGAGCAGGCTCGAGAGGTTGGGACTGAGGTAAGACACTAGACTTGCACTTTCCTTTAATGTGCATTGAAAGTTCTAACGTGCTTGTCCCTTGACATGAAGCGGCAGTGAGGAGGAGTGGCTACTCTCCAGGCACAGATGGAGAGTCTGCGACTGCAGCTCGAGGCGAAGATCTCTGGTCTGGAGGCTGAGGTGCGTAACTGTCATGCCCCGCCAATTTAGCAGCGGAATAAATCGGGGAGGCATGAACAACGAGTATGGTAATGTAAATTGCGCATACATTCGCAAATATCAGAGCAACTAATAGACAATAATTGCAATAAAACTCATCATTTTATTGATAATTCAACTAAACTGTTACAACCACTAATTCAGAGCCAAAACATAGGGCTCAATGACATTATTACATTGGAAAAGAAATCTAAGCAAATATCTAACTAGACTCTAAGGTACTAAGGACATTCCATCGCTATGACTTCAGGACGCTCATCACTTCAGTCCAATCCCGTTGTTGGGTGTAGGTCGTCACTTGACTTACCTGAAAACACAATACAAATACGAAGGGTGAGCGATAACACTCAATAGGACTTATATCTCGTGTAAACAAGCATGCTTTAAGTGATTAATGTCTTGTACGCAGGTTAACTAGAGAGAACGATCAAGTATGGTCAAGAAGTAATAGTACAATAACAAGTGAATGAAATACATTTCTCAAGAGTATTGCAAAATTAGGATCGCAACATAACGAGATAGTGCGTAATAAGATAGTGTAAACAAGATAGCGTGTATCAAAATGACATGAAATAGGATAGCTTGTATCAAGGTGGTGTGTAACGAGATAGCTTGTAAAGAGATAGCATGTAATGAGATAACGTGTATGGTTGCACAACGGTGCACTGTCGAGTACGATAATAGTCACTTTGGACAGTAGTCGTTTAACGATAGTACATTTCGTCTGAACTCCTCAGACTAATGTTAATCAGTCAGTGCTAGCACACTAATAGCACAGAACTGGCACAATATGTCTGACTCCTCAGACTAATAGTAAAACATTCAATGTCTAGCCAATGTCGAGATAGTCAGAACCGGTGCAATGCGTAACACCGTCAATAGCCCCTGCAGGTATTTTCGGGTGGCT
This sequence comes from Colocasia esculenta, assembly GCA_014218235.1. Taxonomy (NCBI): domain Eukaryota; kingdom Viridiplantae; phylum Streptophyta; class Magnoliopsida; order Alismatales; family Araceae; genus Colocasia; species Colocasia esculenta. The sequence goes on along the minus strand of CM024763.1, from coordinate 39,829,385 downwards.
CTCTGCCCCCAGGACTAGATTGGAGCCCCTCGGACACTCTCCGTGCCCTGCACACTAAGCATTCAAGTCAGTAGGTCACCAGACCCATATTATGGCGCTAGACAGTCGTGTATAGTACAAGCAATGGGAGCCACAACAGCTCAAGAGTTTCAAGAGAGTACTAGATGAATAGACGAGATAGTAGAGTGAACGTGAACAGATGAAGTACAAGGATAGTAGATGAGATAGGGGTATAATCGTAAAACAACGATAAACCAGGATAGTAACAGTTGCACAGCACCAGGTCGGGTACCGGCAGTCTGGTAGAAGAAGTCCCACCACCCATTAGCCGTGCTATGAACACTGGCTAGATGATCCGACGTGATCACAAGATAAGAGAGATCTCACTAAGGCCGATTGGATCGTACTGATCCCTAAAAGTGTAACAGGATTTAAAGGTACAACCAGCTCGTCGGCTAAGGACGTGCGCCAAAGCCAAGAAGACTTACGGAGGCCTTGACAAGGAGTCCCTAGTCCAGTCGAGAGTATTCCCGGTGGAGAGGTGGTCCATGTCAAGAGAAAGTGTGTAACGAAACGTTGTCCGTCTTGCCTCGAGTGCTCGAAGGCGAGGGACGCGATAACGGTGTACAAATCACGCGAGTAAAACAAAGACATGTGTCATTTAATATATAGGAAAAATTAGGTAATAATTTCACTTAATTACCAGATACATTATTGAGTAATTTACTAAGGTTAATGGCAACATGATGGTTAATGTGTGCAGCGTATGAAATCAAAAGAGCATGATGGATTGTGCACAAGTCTTTTAAATTAATTAGATTCATGTAATTTATTGCACATTAATATTTATTAAGATCAAATTATGAATAAAAATATTTAATTAAGGCTAAACAATGGATAATTAACAAGTAGAGCAAGGTATATACGCAATTTCGGCTCTGGCTGATTTTCTGTTAACGCGACGGGGGTACCCGTCGCGACTCCAAGTCGCGACAAGGCGGCTGGGCGCGACAAGTGAACCAGCCGGTCTGGCTCGGTTCGGGTGGGATATCGCGTGGTTTAGGTCCCGCGTTCTTAACGCGACATGATGGCGGGACGCGACCCGGCTGATATCGCGGCGAGTCGCGCCGTCGCGATATCAGGAGAGTCCGGCCCTTTTTTCCCTTTTTCCAGGGTTTGATCAATTTTAAACAGGCTCTTCTAAATCCAATATAAAATCATATAATGACCCACAAATCACGAATCTAGTTTCAAATGAAAGTAGACACATAGATCTATCAGCATGCACGATTAATTTGAAATTAGACAAGATTTAGGCATACTTTGATCATGTTACAGTCTGATGACCTAAACAGGCGCAGTTAGAGTTCAATGAATTTATTGAAGATGAATACTAATGAAAAATATGAAACCAGTGGCGTTTGAAAGGTAACATGATGTAGTATTTCAGAGAATTTTTTCATAGCATGATATCAAATATGCACGAAGTTTAAAGGTCATGTGAAGAGTCGGGTACATGCAACAGATAGGGAATCAAGGATTTAATTCTCCCTCATGGGAGGTCGAAATAGAGCAAGACCAAGGCGTTTGAAAGATAATAAGATGCAGTATATCTGAGAATTTTATCATGGCATGAGAGCATGTACACATCGGGAATTAGAGAAAACATGAGATCTCAGTTCATGAGAACAGCAGGATTTCACAATTAAATTCGCCCAAATGGGTGAACGAAATACAACGAAATGATAGGGCTTTTGAAGAGGTACATGAAGGCTACCTAGGGTAATTATTTCACGATTTTAGCTTGAGAGATTGCCTACCTTTTTCATGGAGTAAGAAAGCCCTAGTTTGGATGACGAAATTATGAAAACCCTTCTTGCTCCAAGCCTTCTCCTTCCCTGCTCATTGGTCCAAATCTTCTCCTATTCTTCTCCAAAAGTCTTAGCACGAAATTGTGGGGTGCTAGGGTCAAATGGGGGTGTTTTAATGGCTTGTAGAGTTCTAAATCACCTAAAACTCTTTCCTCCTCATTTAATTACGAATTTCCATAATTATCACATATGTTTCTTGCTATATCTATCTAATTGGTAGGTAGAGGTCTAATTTCGTGGGTAATGGTTTAGGATAGGATTAGGACTCTTATTAAGATATATATGAGTCATATTAGTGCTTTGATGACCCATTTTTAATTAAGAGATAATATAGTTACGAATTTCCCTATTTAATTTGGGTCTCTATATTTAACCTAATTGTCTCACATCTAAATCCCAATTTTAGATTAGGATAGAGTCCTATTGGGTTAGACTAGGGTTGTGACTCTTTTAAGATGATTAAGAGTTAAAATAATCATTATCTTAACCCTTTTCTATTTATTACTATTTTTAGGTATGAATTTAGACTAATTACTTCCCATCTCATGATGAGCTCTTCTCATTTGGGCCCAACAATTCATGTTAGGTCCATTAACCAAACCCATTACTAATTTAACTTAATGGGTATTGATTTAGTTTCCAATTATTCACCATTTATCCTTATGTAAATCTATTTATCACACTTATTCAAGTAATTTCATATTTTTAAATTGAATAAATATTATTCATACTAATATTTCTAATATTCATCATTTGGGCAATTACTCTTACCCCCAAAACTCATGTGAGCTTAATTGTACAACCCATGTACTTACTTTACTTAATGAGTTTTATTTATCCTTTTCATTAAAGAATTTATTTATGGGCCAAGATTGTCCATTGGTCCAAATATCATAATGGACTATCATCCCATATTATTTAAAGTCTACACATATGTTTATTTTTATTTATAATCCACTTTGGGTTAGAAAATAATGGGTTCTTCGACTTATTCCTTAATTATCGCTATAATCGCATAAATTTAAACTAAGTCCAAACGATTTTTCTATGCCCAAATTTCATGATGGGTCATTAGAGACATTATTTAAAGTATGACTATTATTTTTACGAAATTTTTATAGGGGTTTATACACATGCAAAATGATGCGTACCATTTTAATAATTGAATTATTAATAGATAAAATTTCTATTTATCTATAATTTTTAATTAATAGATTTTCCGGGGTACTACAGTAACTTTCTTCTTTCTTCTTCTCTAACATATGTTCATGACTGATCCTCTTTTGCTTTTGATACGCAGCGGCGGACCATGGTGACTGCCATGGAGGAGCTGAGGGATGACCGGACCCTCATGAGGGGTCGCCTGCTCGAGGCCCGAGAGAGGGAGAGGGAGGCCGAGACAGCTCGGGCGCGGATTGCTGCAGATTACGAGATTTTGAAGGACCGGTGCTAAAGAAGCACCGGGAGCAGCAGCGGCAGGCTCAGCAGGCGACGCCCGCGAGGACCGGCTCGACGTTTGCCTCGTTGACGACATCGTGTCCCTGGGGGACCCCTCCGTGGTGCGAGGAGGGTGCAGCGACCCGAGGCATCGACGGCGTCGAGACCTCCTCTTCCAGACTGGCGTCGGGAGAGAGAGGAGGAGGAGTGAGCAGCTCCCGCAGACAGGGCCTGCGGAGGGGGAGCGGAGAGAGGAGTGAGGAGAGGTGCTCCAGTTGTACTTCCAGGGGTATGCCCCTGTTATGACATGTACTTTGAACTTGATCATTGTAGTGGAATTTTGTGGACTTTTGCACTGAATGGTTTGCTTCTGTTCTCTAGTTCCTGCATCCTGTATCCACAACACTTAAAGAAACATGTTAGTGTAGATCTGTTTTTAGCCCCTTGCCTACGATGTACCTTTCTTGAGATCTGGTCAAGGGGCTAATTTCTAATCAAAGATAGGAACATAAAAAAATAACTGAAAGGGAAATATGCACATGCATTTTTTGTGTTTTGTTGTTTTCTTGATTTTTTTGTTGTTTTTGTTTTTGATAAGAAAATAAGGAGAATGTTAGCATATATACATGGTACCACTAATTTTTTGGATTTTTTATTTTTCTAATTTTTTGGCTTTTGAAAATAACGGAGAAAATATGTACAACGTGAAATATGTACATCAAAAGACTCTCTTTTTGTTGTTTATTTTTTGTTTTTTGCATTTTTGTATTTTTTGGATTTTTGGACTCTAAGACACATATTCATCACATGTTGTAGTGTAGGGTTTACACGATCTACTTAACCACAGAGGCCAAGAGTAAGAGGGACGTGCATGAATTCCTGATGTTGGAAATTCCCCTAGCCTTCTTAATATTTTCCACTACAGAGGATCTTATACAATCAAATTGCCCCTAGTGGGAGAATGGGAAGAAATGTATAGAAAATCATGTAGGACTTTGTTCAAACTACTTTTTGTTTCCAAACCGACATCTCATATCAAGCGGACTTGGTCAACCATTGTTTTCAGGGGGATTTTTCATTTTATTTTTTATTTCTGGGGTGGAGGCACGTACTTTTTGCTACCTCCTTGAGTTGGTCAACCTTTTCTGGGTACGTACTTTTTGCTACCCTTTTTTGACCTTCTGGCTTTTCTTTTCCCCTTTTGAGGCTTGATTTGACATTTTGCCCCTTACTTTCATCAGTTGCCCCTATTTTTATGGTGACCTTGTCCTTTTAAAAGAGAGTGAGTGGTCCCCTACTCGTAGTTTGTTCCATTTCCAGACACGACCGAGTGGGAAAAAAATAGGGGAACACATTAACCGGATGAGACCGCCCGAGTGTACTAGTGATTTTCTAGCCAAAGGGCAATATCTTAACATCGTGTGGTGTGTGAATAAGCCCTACCTGACTAGTGGCCACGTGGAAGAGTAAAGAAAGTAGACCCACACCTTAACAAGTGATGAATGACCAACTTGACGGACTGACTGACTGACTAAGGGTAGAATTTCTTGAGGTAGACAGCATTCCAAGGGTGCGTTAGCTCAAATCCCTCGGCATCCACTAACCTATAAGCGTTCCCTGAGTATGCTTCCTTGACAACGAACGGACCCTCCCAATTTTCTTGCAATTTGCTTCTCGGACCTGGTGCCTTTATGATTTTGCGTTTTAGGACCAATTCACCTACTTCGAATTTTCTCTCAAGAACTATTTTGGCATAAAAACGTGCAATTCTCTGACGATAGACTTGTGCATGGTCAGCCGCTATCATTCGCCTTTCATCTAAGAGTTCAAGTTGTGCCAACAAGGCTTCCTGACGTTGATCAGGATCAAGTTTGGAATCCAATTGAACTCTAAGCGAAGGGACGAAGATCTCATATGGGAGTATCGCATCCGATCCGTATGTCATGGCATAGGGGGTTTGCCCCGTAGGAGTGCGGACGGAGGTGCGATAAGCCCAAAGAGCTTCAACCAAGCGATCTGGCCAGTCAGCATTGTTGTGAGATTTGCATGTTTTCTTTATGATTTTAATGAGAGTTTTGTTAATAGCTTCAGCTTTTCCATTACTTGTGGATAATATGGTGATGAATGATGCAAGTTAATGTCATATTTACCACACATGTCGCGAAGCTCCTGTGAAGTGAATTGCGGTCCTTTGTCGGTGACGATGTCCCGAGGCACGCCAATCTTGCAAGGATGTTGCGCTTGATGAACTTGACAACTGTTGAGGCTTTGACTTCTATGAATGCTTCTGCTTCAGCCCACTTTGTGAAGTACTCTGTGGCGGTCAGAATGAAGGACTTCTTCCAGACTTCTCCGGTTCTGTCCGCAAGAGGACCGACCACATCGAATGCCCACATGGCGAAAGGCCATGGCGCGATGAGAGGGTGAAGAGAAGAGGAAGGAGCATGAATCTTTTCACCGTGCTATTGACATTTAGCACAGTGACGGACAAAATGGCGACAGTCCTTTTCCATGGTGGGCCAATAATAGTGTCTTAGCAATTTCTGGGCAATTGCTCTACCATTAACATGGCCACCACATTCACCAGAGTGAGCGGCTTCAACAACATCTTGAGATTCGATTTCATCAAGGCAACGGAGATAGACCCCGCTGAGAGACTTTTTGTACAGAATGCCACCTATGATCTTGTAACGCTCCGAGACGCGACGAATGCCCGTCTATCGGCAGAGGTGGCATAATCAGGGAAGGATCCATCTTTGAGAAAGTTTTCGATGTCAAAATACCAGGGATGGCCATCTTCAAGGTCAATTTCTGGCTCTTTGGAAAGCGCATGAACCCGAAGGGATGGAGAAGGATGCACGAGCTGAGAGAACCACGGATCGACATGGGAAGGGACTCTCAACCTCTGACAGAGACGGTTTCAGATGACTTTCCCAAAGGAATGGGAATGGAAGACGACGAGGAGGCGAGGGATCTGCTAGGATATTTTGGGCCCTAGGAGTGTGAACTAGGGTGAGCTTCCTTAACTGCCGGACTACTTTTCCTACCAACTCTTGTATGGTTTCAGCTTGGGGTCCCGGTCTGGTACTTGCTAAGAGATTTCCGGAGTATCAACTGCGAATCTCCAATAATCCTTAACTCCTTGACTCCGAGCAATAAAGCCATTTTCAGCCCGACTAGGAGAGCCTCGTACTCAGCCACATTGTTCGTGGCTCGGAAGGTTAACTGGTAGCGTGCGGAATGACTACCCCTTCCGGAGAGAGGAGGACTGCCCCTATCCCACACCTTTAGAGTTGAGCGCCCCATCGAAGTAAAGCACCCACGAAGGTTCACCATCAATAATGGCTCCTAACTCTTCATCAAGAAGCTTCATCAACGGGGGAGTATAAAGGTAAGGGGTGGTGGGCCAAATGCTCAGCTATGGCATGCCCCTTGATTGACTTTTGGTTGACATAGGTGATATCAAATTGGTTAAGGAAGCTTTGCCACCTCATCAACCGCTCAGTCAGGACGGGCTTCTCGAGCAAGTACCGAATAGGGTCCATACGCGCCAGAAGTTTCACTTCATGAGCCAAGAAATAGTGCTTCAACTTCTGGGCAACCCAGACGACGGCCGCGCACGTTCTTTCCATGGCGGTGTACTTCTTTTCAGCCTCATTGAATAACTTGGATAAATATAGTACACCGCTCTCCTTCTTCTCGTCGTATTGGGCCAAAACCGCTCCAGTTGAGTCTTCAGTGGTTGACACATAGAGCAGTAAAGGCTGACCCGGGACCGGAGGAGCGAGAACAGGGGGATTAAAAAGATAGCTCTCAATTCATCAAAGGCCTTCTGACATTTATCGTCCCAATTAAACTTCGCCTCTCCTCTAAGCATCTCGTAGAAGGGCTTACAGCGGATTGAATGCTGGGAGATAAATCCGAATGAACTGGAGTCTGCCAATTAGCCCTCTAACTCTCTGATATTCCTAGGAGGAGGCATGTCGATTATTGCTTTGGCCTTGTTAGGATCAATTTCAATTCCCCGCTTGCTGACTATGAACCCAAGAAATTCCCCGAAGAGACACCAAAGACACACTTCTAGGGTTTCATCTTAAGATTGTGCTCTCTAGACCTTTGGAGAACTGCCCGAAGATCTCAGCATGGCCATGTCGAGTCTTTGATTTTACCAAGACATCGTCCACATAGACCTCCATGTGCACATGCATCATGTCATGAAAAATCGCCATCATTGCCCTTTGATAGGTTGCTCCCGCATTCTTCAATCCGAAGGGCATGACGACGTAACAATAAGTCCCCCAGGGCGTTGTAAATGAAGTTTTCTCCTGGTCTTCCTCTGCCAAGCGAATCTGGTTGTACCCAGAGAAACCATCCATAAATGACAAAAGCTCGAAGTCGGCAGTATTGTCCACTAGGACATCTATGTGTGGGAGAGGGAAATCGTCCTTTGGGCAAGCACGATTAAGGTCACGGAAACTATACAGATCCTAACCTTACCGTCCTCTTCATTACGGGGACGATATTAGCTACCCACTGTGGATATAGCACACCCTAATAAATTGGCTTTGTGCAACTTGTCAACCTCCTCTTTGATCTTGAGTTCCAGCTTAGGATGTAGCCTTCTCAACTTTTGCTTGACGGCCTTTGCGTTGGCTTTTAGGACCAAACGATGCTCGACCAAAGAGGTATCGAGTCCCGGCATGTCCTCATAAGACCAAGCAAATCCGTCGAAAATTCTTTAAGAATAGCTACCAAGGTCTTCTTCTTCAACACTCAAGTTGACACTAATCAAAACTGTCTTCGGGGATTCTTCAGTGCCAAGGTTGACTCTTTAGTAGGCTCGTCTGCAGCCATGGTTGGCTCGTCGAACCTTTTGTGCCATCCACATAGGAGGTCACTGGGTCCTCTTCTCATAACCCAGGATC
>CM024763.1:39712348-39821052 GCA_014218235.1 Colocasia esculenta | reverse complement strand
GAGAGGACTATCCAGACGCTCGAGGATATGTTGAGGGCGTGTGTGCTGGATTGGAAGGATGATTGGGAGCGCCATTTACCTCTAGTGGAGTTCGCATATGACAACAACTTTCATGCGAGCATTGGTATGGCTCCATTTGAGGCATTGTATGGAAGGCCTTGCAGATCTCCTTTATGTTGGGAGGAGACTGGCGATAGGAAGTTGATCGGTCTGAGTTAGTTTAGGAGACTTCGGATAAGATTCAGCTTATCAGGAAGAGGCTTGTTGCGGCACAGGATAGGCAGAAGAGCTACGCCGACAACAAGGAAGATTTGGAGTTCGAGGTGGGTGAGCATGTCTTTTTGAAGATTTCACCTACTCGAGGTGTCGTCAGGTTTGCAGGCATAGAAATTAAGTCCCAGATTAATTGGCCCGTATGAGATTCTCAGCGTTTAGGTAGCGTGGCTTACGAGCTAGCTTTGCCTCCGCTTTAGCTAGTGTTCATCCCGTTTTCCACGTATCTATGCTCAGGAAGTATGTTCGAGATCCGTCTCATGTTATTAGTCATGAGCCAGTGGAGATCCATCCAGATCTGTCATATGTGGAGCAGCCAGTAGCTATTCTTGACCGGAAGTCCAGCATCTCCGGAACAAGAGTATTACGTCGAGAAAAGTTTTATGGCGGAACTTCTCGCGAGAGGAGGCTACTTGGAGCTTGAGGATGCGATGAGGAAGAAGTATCCTCATTTTTCGAGTAGTGTTGTTTAAACTCAAGGACGAAGTTTCCTTAAGGGGGAGAGGGTGTAAGGCCCTCAATTTTGTCTTTTTATTTGTTGTGTGTGTGGATTCGTGCGTGTGTGTAAGTATTATGTATGCATATGTAGATATCTATGTACATATTAGCTAGGTGTACTTATGTATGCATGTGTATGTTTAGATGTAATTATTGTTTGTTTGCATGGTGTAGTATGTGTACACTATACTATATATATTGCAGGTATATATATAGCGTATATATGGTTTTCTGCATGGTTTAATTCTCTGGCTGAAGAGCAAATTGGCGTCAACATGGATGGACGTCCATGTTGAGTAAACGTCCATGTCGATGGACGCAACTATGAGTAAACGGCCATGGATGTGGACGTCTACTTCTCTGATTTTCTGTGCGCAGCAGACCCCGAAATTCCGGGTGGGCTTGCTCACTGATTGGGGAGATGTCTCCCAACAGCTCTCAACTCCCATCAGACCCTGCCCACGCATGCCCCAAGCCTAGACTTATATAGAAACCCCCTTAGCAGCTGGAAGAGACCCCTTTGTCTCTTGGCAAAGAAACCCTAGAAACCCTAAGTCCCTGTGCGAAACCAGAACTTTGAGCCTTGAGATCTGAAGACTGGTGGCTTTTTTCGGCGTTCTACTTCGACAAGGAGGAACCCTTGACATCAGGCTACACATCCCGGCTCTGGTGTGCTGCGAGGATCATCACAGAAGCCGGAGTGGAGGTGTTTTGGAGGCTTCTTGGCACTGCCCAGGAGATATTCAACAGCCATTAGATCCCCCTGGAGATTTTTCTAAAGGCAAGTAACCCATCCCTGTGATGCATGTATATGTCCAGTAGGTCTTAGATATTTTATGGATTTTACTCGTGTCCGGATCCCCCACATTCACCCTTCTTTGGAGCTCGGTCTGTGTTTACACAGACAGGAACTTAACGGCAAGATCCTTGCCGTTAAGCTCAGTTGGTGGCAGACGATGTTGCCGTTAACCCCTTTGAACGGCTAGCCTTTGCCGTTTAGTTCTTTAGGACAGAACAGTGAGCTGTTCTTCCTTATATATGATTAATTTCTGAATTTTTCGCATGAGGATATATTGTAAACGTTATATGCTATGTATTATGAATGGTGGAATGCGTTGTGAGATTTTGTGAATTTCTGTAAATAGTGTGAATGTTTACACTTATGAAAAATGCATGTTAGATGAGACCATTTGTGTGTTAGTCTACTGTTCACATGATTCGTGAGGAATTTGAATGCCATAAATTTTCTAGACCATGTGTATGTATGTCAGTCCATGCTCTGCAAAATTGGAAATTTTCCCATGATCATGTGATTTATTACAATTTGGTAATGAAATGAGAAGCATGTGTAGGGTCATGTAAAAATCACAGTAAATAGTATGATGTGAGATAAATTCGAAAAAAATTCAGTGATAATGTGCATGCTAGGTACAGGTCTGAGAACTGGCAAATCTGACGTTTATGTTGTGCTTCCATGATAAATTATTAATGGCATGTGAATGAGTGTTTTATTTTCTGTAAATTCTGTGTAATCAGAAAAGTATGCAAATTTGCATGAGTGGTCTAAACCCTGCAAACAGTGTGTGGTTACATTTTCATGAGATTTGGTAACAGTAGGTTATATTGTTAATTTCCATGTGAAAATGAGCTATTAATGCATGCTATCATGATTATGGTTTGATTATGTGTTTCAACCTGATTAGTGTAAATTACTGAGTGTCTAAACTCTGTCAAACAGTAGCACCATGAATTAGGAAAAAAAAAACTGAACCATGTGCTTGATAGCGACAACGTAAGTAATGCGTAAATTGGGTGAAATGTGTGTGTGTTAAAAATCGAAATGTGTAAATTGTGTCGGGTGTGACACTGCTTCCATAGAGGGCTATGGAACCGTACCGTGGAAAAGTCCCCATTGGAAGGTTCAATGTGTTAAAATCCTATGGGCATTAGGATGAAATCCTGGAGATGGACAAGTACCACTAGTTAGGGTGGAGAGTTCTTCTCCCGATCTTCGCAGTACCAAGAGCCGTCACTATGTTGCCTAGGTGGCGTCTATGTGATATGTGTTATGTGAATGTGTCCTTCTAGTGGTGGTTTGGACTATGTGTCACGGCATTTAAATGTGAAAATGTGAATGTGTATATGTGCAAATTGTGTAGTGTGAACATGTGAATGTGAAATGTGTAAATGTGAACAATGCGAACGTGTAAATGTGTAAACATGTGAATCCAAGTGTTAAAAGCAAACTTGTGATTTATGTTATGAAAATGTTAGATTCATGTTAAAACAACAACCTTAATGTGTTATAATGGTGTTTTATATGTGCAAAAGTGTGTAGAATCCATGTTAGGGATTTTCCTTCTTATGTGTGAAAATCCCATGCTAAATTTACTATCATGTTGTAGTTAAATGTAAGTGTAGTTCTCATGTGAATGAATGAGTAGAAAGCATGCGGTAGTATATTCATTTTGGATTGACATAAACCATGTATCATGCATAGTGAAATTAGTAGAAATATCATGATAGGTAGTTTTCCATTATTGTACAACCATGCTACATGCTTTGATTAATAAAATTGAATGAATGGCCTACTTGTGATGTATGCATGTATGATGTGTATGGAGTTTACTTGCTGAGTCTTTTAGACTCACTCTTGCTTCGGCATACAGGTTTAGTAGGTGACCCTACTTCCTTGGAGGAGACCGTTGAGAGCACTACGAGCGAGGAGAATAGAGTGTTGTGGGTCACCGTTGTTTACCTTACTTTCATAGTATGTAATTGAGACTTATGAAATTGAAGCTTATGTAAATTTGTGGACGAACAATGTAATTTGAATTTTGTATTTCATATGTGGACTTAGTTCCTTAAATTGCTATATGGATCATGTATGTTTAATGTGGATGATGAAATAAAAAACAGTGGTTCTTTTACTTCTGCTACTCTGTATTCATATTTGTGTACATCTCAATCATATGTGTTAGTGCTTGGGTAAATGTCCCACTGTGACGAGACTCACTATACCGACGTGGATTGATATAATCGTACCGGTATAAGGAGGGTCGTCGCACTTCTTTTGCACCATAATGAATGACATGACACATGCTTTACCAATTATCACCAACCATAAACTACCTAAACATGTTTTAGACTAACACATGCTCATCTAAATCATGGATAATAACATACACCTATACATGTTTTTCACACATAACATATCTCATGATTATTCACGTACTAATCATATCATTGCACAATTTCATCAACTTAGAACATGAAGTTTGTACAAGATAATGGACATTCCTAGCATGAATCTAACCAATTTCACTTGCACTTTTCACATTTAATTACACATTTAACTTGCTGTTTTAATATAAATAATTCATGATTATACATGATATCACATTTTTTTTAATTAAAGCGATATTTAACTGATACGAAAAAAGAGTGAGCCTCCGATGTCGCAACCAGCTAGACTGATATATATATATAAGAACATGAAAAGAAAGTACATAAGCACCAGGGCACAAGCTACAAACTCCTTACGCAGAGGGGTCAAGTGTGCATGGAGCAGTGGCCCATGAAAACGACAGATACAACACGGGCCAAGGATCAGTCCTGGTCCCGAAAGGAGCTTGTAGAGTTTACTTTGCGGAAAGTATTTCTAGTTGTAACACCTAGGAATGCCTTCCTTGGTTTTCCTTTGTGATTACCTATAAAACCGCCTGGGGATGCAGGAGCATAATCAGCAGGTGGGCGTGCATAATTGTCGTCATTGATAGGTTCACAATCGATGGGTCCCTCAATGACTTTACTCCTGTCTGTCATGTCCGGAACAGGAGCACAAAACTGACGAGGGGATGACTTGACCCCCATAGGTGGCAAGGCTACTGCCTTAGAAGACAGGGAAATATGAGTGAGTTTCAGACTCAGGTCTGCCATCACAGGGGCAGCTACACGGGTGGGGCCAGCAGCAGATTTTGGAGCAGCAGCTTGAATCTCCATGTCCACTTGCGGTTCAGGGGAAGCTTCAGTCAAAGGCAAACATGGTTGGGGCAGAAATGAAGGTGCACCTTTGACCGGAGAAGAAGAAGACAGTTCTGCCATACCGGGTACAGCTCACTTCATATCACAATTTACTAAACATGAATTGAAGGTGTAAAACATATTCAAGTCAGTCGACAACTATATACAATTGAAGCATGAAATTATGTACTAAGTAAATAGCATATCTAGCATGGAATCTAGACATTCTTTCATGTATTTATCACTTTATACTCCTTTGCTTGCTGTTTTGACATGAATTCAACACAATCACATGGATTTACATTTATTCACATGCTATCTCATTCATTTAACAATTCCACATGCTCACCTTTCATATTGCACAGTTTACATGGTACATACACATATTCACCTACACTACTACATGAATGTTATTAAACTATATAACATGATACTACATTAAATATATTAACATATGAATATATACATTTTTCTTTTTAATTGGTTTTCACATGCACTTTATACTCTCATTAATATTTACTCTCCCTTACATATCCATTCACGCATTTTCCACATAGTTTTCTCTTGCACTTTCACTTATCACATGTCACATCATTTGCACTTACCACGTGCCACATTCACACGTCACATTAATTTATTCACATTTTATCACTTAAGTTGCCGTGACACATAGTCCTAACTACCATCTAGAGGACGCACACACCCATATCACATAGCACATATCACATAGCACATAGCACTTCACTTGACACACACCCGCCACTTGGGCAAACTAGTGGTGAATCTTGGTAACTATGCAGACCGGGAGAAGTCCTCTCCACCATATCCAGTGGTACTTGTCCACCTCTAAGGTTTCATCCTAATGCCCTTAGGATATCACACAACGTTGAGCCTTCCATAGGGACTTTTCTATGATACAACTCTCAGACCTCTATGGTAGCAGTGTCAATCTCGGCCCAATTTTACATTAAGCACATTATCACATTTCATCACATTTTACTTAAACTTATATACACACTTTAATCCTTTTTACATGTGCCTTGCATGATATATACATTTCAATTTATAGAATTCACTCTTATGTTTAACAGTGATAAACAACTCAAAACAAATATTAACATACTGTTAACAGTGAAATTTACAAGATTAAACTAAACATGCTCATTATAACTAATTTCCTTGTTATAGCACAAATAGTACCTACTGTTGTCACATCAGTATCAAACGTTTATCACTGTTTCATGCAGTTAGTATATCACTTACCAAATTTTCCAGATTTTTGCGAACATTAAATCTAATTTTATAATTAAGACAAAATTTAGGCATATTTCTCAAGAATTTCACTTAATCAGATTTCATAGTAAAACAATAGTATCTAACAGTTTCAAAAACATGAAAACAGTCATCATGCTAACATGGAAAATTTATAAAAGCCTAATATACACTGGATCTAATTATTCAAGAAAATCATGGTCAATACATGATCACTGTCCAGTTATAGAAATTTTAATAAATAGAACTAATTACATAAATTTATTTTGTCCCCATGATATGACCTAATGACTGTTGCTGACCACATATAATTTTACAGCATGCGTAACATACCCAGAAGTCCAATAAATGCATTATAAAAATCATGTAGAAACCCTTTACAACTTTGAAGAACTTGGTGGCACAGTGTGTGCCGCCAATAGTGTTAACGACACAGGATGGTACCGCCAAACAGGAACTTGGCGGCACACATGTGGCCGCCAGCATCATGTCTTCAGGCCATGCAAGCAGAACACAATGCAGGGGAAATTTGGAGGTTCCAAGACGCGAGAAAAATTCCGTAAAAATATGGGACCTACGGGGACATGAGTAGGGTTGATATCCCTAATCACATGCCCCAAATAAATCCACAGAGATCAAATCTTGTCGATGAATCCCTCCTCGAACCAGCCAAGAAGGTGCTCAAAACGCTTCAGATCCAGTCCTTCTGTTGTTGTAGATTGCTCCTCAGAGTTGGGGATGCTTCCTCTATGATTAGACTATTCTCCAGTCAGTGTAGATCTCCAGAAAACCTTCCAGTCGCCGGATCCAGCTCTCCCAAGAACAACGTTTCTCCACAAAAACCTAGCTTCTCCAAAGGCCTAAAAGACATAACTCGCCGCCGAAACAGGTGATTTTATAGAGCTAGGTGGGTTGGGTATGCATTAGGGTAGGTGTCCTAT
This sequence comes from Colocasia esculenta, assembly GCA_014218235.1. Classification (NCBI taxonomy): domain Eukaryota; kingdom Viridiplantae; phylum Streptophyta; class Magnoliopsida; order Alismatales; family Araceae; genus Colocasia; species Colocasia esculenta. Next base: position 39,814,045 of record CM024763.1, on the reverse strand, counting down.
GGTTAGGGATGGGTTTCCTAAACTGGAACCGGGAAGAAATGCGGGCGTTACCTGTTGAGTAACTACCCCTAAGAAATTTAGAAATTTAAATTTAAAGATTTTCTTAATTCAAATGTACTCATTATTTTTGCTATGACAAAATACTAAATAGATATTCTACAAAGAAAATTAATCACAAAAAATATATACAGATAAATACCTCAGCTAAAATCCTGATCACAATTTTCTAAGTCCACAGACTCTCTCTATGCCCTACTGAATTCGGCTGTTGACTTCGACTGCTAACTTCGACTTCTTCAAAAACGAAGTTAAACAACCTCCAAATTTTCTAAGTCCACAACTTTATATGTAATTTGACTGATGACTCCGACAGGTACAGTCAAATGCCTTACAAAATCCAACTCTTGATTCGACTGTCATCTTTGACTGTTACAGTCGAATGCCTTACAAAACCCAACTTTTGATTCGATTGTCATCTCCGACTTTCACAGTCAAATGCTTCAGAAATTAATCTCAGTAATTCGACTGCTGGAGTCGAATTTCCTTGTTTTCTAAGAAATCGAAATTACTTATTATTTCTTTACTAAAGTCGAATCACTCCTATTTCTTCAGTCGAATTACATGTTCTTTTGGATTCGACATCACTAATTAACTCTGTACTTAAACTCTCTTCTAATCTTTTTAGGCTTAACACCTAATGCAATTTATCTCCAAACATTTTTTTAATGAACTTTCAATATCTTATTGGTACATCATCTTGTCATTATTTTATTATTATTATTATTGTATTTCTCTGACAGGACAAGAAAAATTATACTTAAAATATTTATCTAAATCCTGTGCAGACTGCAGACTACTTTTGAGATATTTTTTTAGTTTAGCTTCATGGTCTTCATGTCTTTGCTCTGGATTTTCTGGATACAATAGATACAGTGCATTTATGTATTTTCAGGTGCATGGTATCTGACATGTCTCACCTACCACTGACAGACCCATACTTTACCTTTTTAGCCTAACTGTCTGTCTACTCCTTATATCTGAAAGCTTCTGCATCCGAGGTTTCCATACCTTTATTTGTACTTCTCTGACTTACCTACCTCAAAGGTATGGAGATACTCTACTCATTTGTCTTGTCTTTGTGCAGGCATTTATTGGAGCTCATTTTAGCATGTCTCTTTCACAGTTCACTCCGAAGAGAAAGAGCTTATCTTCTAGCTGTGAAAACTGCACTCCTTCTGAAGATCTGGAAAGAAGCAAAACTGAAAGACTTCTGAATAACAAACACTTCAAGACCCAAAGGATCCTAGAGATCTCTTCAAACGGACATATTGCAAACGGCCACAAGCTCCAATGGCTATTTTCTAAACGGCTATTTTTTTGAAGTTTATAAAAGCAGCTCAAGTTTGAAAAGAACAACAACAAGCGCATACAAGCTTTGACATCTCTACAAGCTTCATTCAAATTCCTTCAAGTCTCACAAGCCCTTCTGAAAGCTAAAGTCTGAGAGCTTTTTCTTCCTTAGAAGACTTTCTCTGAAGCTCTCCTAGTAGTGTTGGGTGGCAACTGTAATTGCCTATTTTCTTCAAGTCCACCTTGCATTTTAGATAGGATTCAAGTCTCATTTCTGATCTATTAATCCTTCTGAAGTCTATAGGTGTTTGTGCTCAGATCTGAGGCAAACACACAAGTGTTTCTTTATTATTCCTGTGTAATTTCTATAGAAGTCTGGTTCTGCATTGCCCCTCCTGTGAAGGGAAGACTTTGTGAAAGGTAGTTGTTGTACCCCTGTTTAGGGAAAACTTGCTTGGGAGCAAGTGGTTTTGTAATTCCTCTCAAGGGTGAGAGAAGGCCAATTTATTGGCAGACAGTGGAAATCTCAAGTGGTTGGCTTGAGGACTACATGTAGGACTTCCATGTAGGAAGGGCCGTACCAGGATAAACTCTTGTGCATTTTTGTGTGATTGTTTCCGCCTTGTCTACACTTGAATCACACACACCACACTAAGCTCTAACAATTTATTTAGTGTTGTGCAATTTCATAAGCAAATTTTTTAAAAAGGGAAGAAGTCCTATTCACCCCCTCTAAGACATTCTTAGTGCCATTTCAATCTAACAAGTGGTATCAAAGCTAGGTCTTCTCAGAAGAATTTAAAAGATTTGAGAAGAAATGGCATCCGAAGCTCACAACTATGAAGGCCAATCAGTTACTAGGCCACCATTCTTTGATGGTGAAGATTACCAATACTGGAAGATGCGAATGGAATGCTTCATCAGAGTACTAACTTTGACTTATGGCAGGTAATAGAACAAGGTGACTATCAAATCCTTGGAGAATCTTCTTCCTCTGGTCTTTCCATAGCAGATAAGAGAAACATGTCTTTAAATTACAAAGCAAAAAATTATCTTTGCTGTGCTTTATCTAAAAGAGAATTTAATAGACTTTCAGCTTGTAAAACAGCTAAGAAATGTGGGATAAGCTTCAAGTAACCTATGAAGGTACAGATAGGGTTAAACAAACAAGGATAGATATACTTGTATCTCAATATGAACAGTTCAAAATGCTTCCTAATGAGAACATAACTCAAATGTATAACAGATTTTACAACATAATTGTAGGACTAAGTTCTTTAAGAAAGTCCTAACTAATGAAGAAACAGTTTGAAAAATATTAAGATCTCTAACTAATGTCGGACTCCTAAAGTTACAGCCATAGAGGAAGCTCATGACTTAACACAATTGTCTATTGATAAATTAATAGGATCCCGTATGGCTCATGAAATTAACATGGAAAGGTTTTCTGAAAATTCCTCGAAAAAGAAATTTTCAAATGCTTTGAATATTGGAGATTCCTCTTCATCTAAAGACTAAAAGAAAAAGTTAGACGACAGTGATGATGTGGCTATGCTCTCAAGAAAGTTGCAGAGAATTCTAGCAAAAAGAAGAAAAAGTTTGGCTCAAAAAGATTTTTCAAGAAAGAAAAGAAGAAAAAGCCAACTTGCTATGAGTGTAATCAGCCAAGACATTACAAATCGGAATGTCCCAAGCTTAAGAAGAAGGATCAAGCAGAAAAATCTAACAAGAGGATAGGCAAGAAAAGAAGTTCAGAAAATTCAAGAAGAAGGCAATGGCAGCAACATGGGACAATGAATAAGCAACAAGTTCAGAGTCATCAAGTTCAGAATTTGAAGAGGAAGAGAAGGCAAATCTAGCCTCATGGCAGGACTAGAAAGGTAAACTCAGAAACCTCATTCACTTCCTGTTCTGAATCCGATTCTGATAGCCTTGAAGATGCTTTCAATGAACTTTATGAAAAATATAAAACAGTAGTAAAACAAATGAAAATAGTTAAACTAAATTTACTGAACCAAGAAAAGGCTAACACCTTTCTTAAAAATGAAACATAAAGGTTAAACAAAAGTTTAAGTGAAACTAAAAGAACTAATGAACTACTATGCGAAGATTTGAAAAATAAAAATAGCAAAATTTAGAAATTGAATCAAATCTAAGGAACTCAAAAATGAAGAAAAATTGTTAGAGGAAAACAATTATCTAAAAGCCACCATAGAAAAGATCTCTAACTGCAAAACTTCTTTATTCGTCAACATAAAAGGTTCTAGAATAGGAAATAAGAAATATGGATTAGGATACACACCTCCACAAAATGAAGAAAACATTATTCATCCTCAAGTGTATCCAACCCCTAAATTTGTAGCAGAAAAAGAAATCAAAAATACTAAGAAGGTAAATCAGCATATGTACAAACAAAAACAGAAATCTAACAATTTTGCATATGAAGAATGCTTTTGATTTATGTTGTAGTCACTGTAATCAATTAGGACACACAGTTAGCACATGCACTACTAGACACTTGAGATGGATTCCTAAAACTAACCATCAAGGACCAAGAAAATTTGGGTATCAAAAGTTACAACCTGATTTTGTTTGCAGGGTCGGCTGAGGGCATCCAAATGGTATTGGATATTGGATGCTCAAGGCATGATGACAGGGATACGAAGCTATTCACAAGTTTTAGAGAAGAAAGTGGTCAAGTCACATATGGTGATAATGGAAAAGGAAAAGTGCTAGGATGTGGAACAGTTGGTACTAAGGAAAGAATCTAATTGAAGATGTCATGTATGTGAGGGATTGAAGCATAATCTGATAAGTATCAGTCAGCTATGTGATAAAGAGCATACAGTAAATTTTCACAATGATAAGTGTATCATCCAGAAAGATAACAAGATAGTTTTTGAAGCTTAAAGGGTAAAGAACCTGTACACTTTGTAGTTGGCAGAATTAAGAGAAGTAAACTTGTGCCTTGCAATCACCAAAAGTGAAGAGTCTGAGTGTAGCATAGAAGACTTGGTCATACAAGCACCTCAGTGATCAAGAAATTAATGAAGCATGATCTGGTTGAGGGGATTCCAAAGATGAAACTTAAGAAATCTGGAATTTGTTCAATTGTGCAAAAGGAAAACAGACCAAGACCTCATTTCAGTCCAAGATAATTGTTACAACTTCCAAGCCTTTGGAGTTAATTCACATGGATTTGTTTGGACCTATGAGGACAGTCAGTTGGAGGAAAAATATATGGCTATGTATTAGTTGATGACTACTCAAGGTACACTTGGGTGTCTTTTCTGGAAGCCAAATCTGAAACCTTTCAAGCATTTCTGAAGTTCAGCAAAATAGTTCAGAAAAATCAAAAATTCCAGATTACAAGCATTAGATCTGATCATGGAGGTGAATTCAAGAATGAAGAATTCATGAAGTTCTATGAAGAAAATGGGATTGAGCATAACTTCTCAGCACCAAGAACACCTCAACAGAATTGAGTAGCAGAAAGAAAGAACAGAACACTGCTGGATATGACCAGAACAATGCTGAATGAGTATAATTTGCCAAAATATTTCTGGGCATAGGCAGTCAATACAGCCTGCTACATCATCAACAGGTGCATGATCAGACCCATTCTAAAGAAGACTCCTTATGAACTCTACAAGGGAAAGAAGCCCAACATCAGTCATCTTTGACCTTTTGGCTGTAAGTGCTTTATTTTAAATAATGGTAAGGACAATTAGGAAAATTAGATGCTAAGAGTGATGAAGGTTTCCTGTTAGGATATATTTCAAAACCTAGAAGTTATAAAGTATTCAATAGATGAACATTAACTATAGAACAATATGTGCATGTCTTATTGATGAAACTAACCCTTCTATCAAAAGGATAGAAGAAGAAGAGAAGAAGAAGAAGAGAAGAAGAATGTGTTGATGATCTTTGCAGGGATTTAGAAAAGACTTCTCTTGAAGAAGAAGGTAAAGATGAAGAAATGGAAGATCCCCCATTAGAAGATCTTCAACAACAAGAACCACAAGAAGGACTACCTAGGGAATTGAGGTACCACCGGGACCATCCTAGAGAAAACATCACAGGTAATCCTCAAGATAGAGTAAGAACAAGAGGTATGCAAATTCCTTGTGATTTTTCTGCTTTAGTTTCTCAAATTGAGCCTAAGACAATCAATGAAGCACTGGGTGATGAATCTTGGATTCTTGCTATGCAAGAGGAACTTAATCAGTTCCAACGTAGTGAGGATTGGACTCTTGTACCTAGACCTACTGACCATCCAGTTATTGGAACCAGATGGGTTTTCAGAAACAAGATGGATGAATCAGGGGTAATCACTAGGAACAAAGTCTGACTTGTAGCTCAAGGATATTCCCAAGAGGAAGGCATAGATTTTGATGAAACCTATGCTCCAGTAGCTAGATTAGAGGCAATCAGAATTTTATTAGCATATGCTTGTTCTCTTAATATCAATTTATTTCAGATGGATGTTAAAAGTACATTTTGAATGGTTTTATTAAAGAAGAAGTATATGTTGAGCAACCACCAGGTTTTGAAGATACTACTTATCCTAATCATGTTTTCCGTTTAAAGAAAGCACTATATGGTCTGAAACAAGCTCCAAGAGCTTGGTATGAAAGATTAAGTGCTTATCTTATATCACATGATTTTATAAGAGGTAAAGTAGATAGTACATTATTTATAAAGAAATTTTCAAATGGAATCTTAATTGTGCAAATATATGTTGATGACATTATCTTTGGTTCTACTAATGAATCACTTTGTAAGTTCTTTGAAAATTTGATGCAAAGTGAATTTGAAATGAGCATGATGGGTGAGCTCAATTATTTTCTTGGGTTGCAAATCAAGCAGACCAAGGAAGGAACTCACATTTGTCAAACCAAGTATATTTCAGACTTACTTTCTAAGTATGGTTTTGACAAGTGTAAGCCACTAGGAACACCCATGAGCTCAGGCATTACGTTAGATGGTGATCCTCTTGGTAAAAAGGTAGATCAAAAGATCTATAGAGGAATGATAGGATCACTGCTCTATCTTACTGCTAGCAGACCAGATATAATGTTTAGTGTTTGTTATGTGCAAGATTCCAAGCTGATCCAAAAGAATCTCATGTTCATGCTGTTAAAAGAATTTTTAGATATCTTATAAATACCAGTAAATTAGGACTATGGTATCCCAGATGTTCTGAATTCAAGTTAATTGGATAGAGTGATGCTGACTATGCTGGATGCAAAATAGATAGGAAAAGCACCAGTGGCACTTGTCAAATTCTTGCAGGATGCTTGATATCTTGGTCTTCCAGGAAGCAGAACTCAGTAGCTTGTCAACCACAGAAGCTGAATACATTGCAGCAGGGAGTTGTGTACTCAACTCTTGTGGATCAAACACCAATTGGAAGACTATGGTCATCAGCTCCAAGAAATTCCTATGCTGTGTGACAATACAAGCGCAATAAATTTGACCAAGAATCCTATCCAGCACTCAAGAACCAAGCATATTGAGGTTAGACATCACTTCATCAGGGATCATGTAAGTAATGGCAATATTTCACTTGAATTTGTTTCTACAGAAAATCAACTTGCTGATATTTTTACAAAACCTCTTCCTGAGGATAGATTCACATCTATTAGAAGAGAAATAGGTATGTGTAATCCTGATTAAATTACCAAAGTAAAATGATACTTGAATTGTATGCGAAGATAGTGTTGTATGAACTGTCCATGAAAACCATCCTGAAAAATTCTAAGTCCTAAACATTCGACTTATGCATTCGAATCATGTTAAAATCTTGCATTCGACTGATGCAGTCAAATACATAATTCGACTAATTATGAAATCGTGAAAAGGCGCTTGTAATTTAAAATTATATAACTGACACTCTCTTAAGACGCATCCCTTCATGTCTTAACAGTCAAATCATTTAATCCCGACCGTTCATCCTGAAATCTAGGGGCAGTTATCTTCTCTTTCCTTATAAAAGAAAACCCCATCTCCTTTAGAAGACACCCTTTCAAAATCCATCTTCGACTTCCTTGTCTTCTTCTGCCCTTTCGCGTCCTCACTGTTCTCCGGCAAAGGACTTCCGAAGAACCCTAAAATCTCCATCCTCCTCAAAGAAAGGTAGGATCCTGGAACTCTCTTCAGCATTTCTATCACTCCTTTACTGGTCCCCTGAGCCATCTCCATTCTCTTTCTTTAGATGGACTCATCTAGGGCTCCGGAATCCACCCAGATGACCCCTGATCAACTCGCGAGACTTGCTAAAATTCTCATCTGCCCAGGGAAGGTTGTAGATTTCTCCCATCTTACTGGAAGTCTAGCGTCGGTAGAGGACACCCTCAATGCCATGGGTTGGACCAAGTTGTGCCAGATTTCAGAACCCACAGTTGAGAATGCCGTTAGAACTTTTTATGTCACCATGGAAATCTCATCTGGAAATACAGTGTTCGGTTATGTCAAAGGAACCAAGATCTCTATTCTGAGGAACTGCTGGTTGAGATGTTGGAGTGTCCAAACTCCGGGCATAAGCTTAATGAAGTTATACCTTTGGAAAAGCAGAAATTGGGCATTATTGGAGTTTGGCCTCTATTAGCAAGAAAGGTATGTCTGTAAATGAGCTGTCAGCCGAAAAGAGACTGATTCATCAGTGATTACAAACATTGTGACCCCTAGAGCAGGAACCCACTCATCTATCACCTCTAGAGATGGGAACTTATTGTTTTGGGCTATTCAAAGGCACAAAGTGAATTTGGCTGGAATCATTTTGGATAGAATGATAGCTGCTAAGAATCTTCAAGAATCTCTTCCCTATGGACCTTTGCTCTCCCTGATCTTTGAGAGATACTCAGTAGATCTGTCAGGAGAAATATCTATTGGAATTAAAGAGAAGATTGGGATCACTACCTTGAGAAGAAGCCATTATTCCTTGGTCAACAAGAAGCAAAATCTTTGGCTAAAAGACTCAGTGCCTGAATGTGATCATGAAGTTTTTCCTGATGAACCTCTTGTTCCTTCTGTTCCTCAAATGATTCAACAAGAGATAGAGCCTCAAGAACAAGTTAGATCTGAAGTCCCAGTTCAGACCCAAGAGCAAGCAGATCAAGTTCCTGTTTCCTCCTCATTTCCTGAACTGAGGCACCTGAGGAAACTATTAATGAAGTATTAAGAAATATTAGAGGCAAAGGTATTGCATCTGATGACATTCCTACAAAAATAGATTTTGAAGAAAGAGAGCATCACTCTCCCCTTCTCATTTTGAGACTCGGCCAAGGTCTCAGGGGGAGAGTAGCAACAGCCTTCATACCATTTTGGACTTATTGGGCAAGCAACAAAAAAACCTGTCAGTCCTTCAAATGCAAATAGAGTTTATTGATGTCAAGTTTGATAGTCTGTCTGATGAAGTTAAGCAAATGAAAGATTTACTGCTTAGTTAGTGTGCCAGCAAGGCACTTCTTGGCCATCAGGGCCTACTTTCCATCAGCAGGAAGAAGAACTTGTTCAAGTCCAAGAATCTCAAGCACCATAACCTGAAGTTCCAGCTCAGGAACAGCAATCAACACAAGACCAATCCCAGCAGGTTGAGCAACAACCTGAGCAGCAGCAGGACCAGGAGCTAGAATCCCAAGTACAAGAACATGTTGAACCAGTTCCTGATCAGCACAAGGAGCCTGAGCCACAGGATAAGCAGCAGAGTGTGGAGGAACAGCCTCCTGAGCAGTAGAAAGATTTAGAGCATGATGCACAATTAGCTATGGTAGTGTTTCAACCTCAAGTGGAGCAACAACAACAGTCTGTGTTAGAAAAGCAGTCAGTGGCAGTGGCAGTAGCAGAGGCTTCCCAGCCCAGGCAGGTTTCCCAGATGAAGCCTAAGGCCAAGAGATCCTTGAATCCTCTCATGAACTCCAAACCTTCAAGAGGAAAGTGAAGCGCAGACTAGTCAAGAATGGTGACCCTGTCTTCCCTCATCCTTCCTCTAGGCCAACCCCCTCTACACCAGCTCCATCTGTTAAGCCTCCTCCAAAGCCCAAAGAGCCCACTCCAGTTCCAACTCAATCCACTGCACCTACATCACCAACTCCTAAGAATCCTTCACATTCCACTTCTCCGGATCCTCCTCCACTTGCAACCATTCCCATGGATCCATCCACCAGGACATAAAATTCTCCTTCTACCCTATGAAATACCAATTCAAACCTCTAAAAGAAATCACTCTAAATCTTTCCACTCAACCCCCTCAATTCTCTTCTTCTCTTCCCACTGCCTCCAAAACTGATTCCAAGAAAACCCTTCTTCATCTAGCTGAAATACTTCCAAGTATACATCTTTCAGCCTCTAGTGGACCCAAACTAGGTGACAACCTTCCTTACTCCTTCCACCATTTTGGTATGCTTTCATCCACCACTCTGAGCATTGCATGAATCTGTTTAGAGAATATCTATCTATTCGAGCATTCCTTGAAATTCATGAGATGCCAGGGTTTACCTTTGAACATTGGCTTCCTACTCTGCTCAGAACTACACAAATTTCAGTAGAAGACCTTCAGTTCATCTCTTAGAAAAGTCATTGCTTAACTCCTAAAGAGTTCATTGACCTCTATCCAGATGAAGCAGCCAGATATCAAACAACCCAATCTAGAAACCAATTCTTGACAGTTCAGCATCAGTTGAATCTAAGGTTTCATGAGCTGTTTGGAATACATCTCAGGAACTCTCAGGCCAAGTACACCAAAATGAAAACCTTCAACTTTGAAATATTCAAATTAGGTTTGCATGATGTTTCTAAAGGCCAATGGGAAAATCTTTTAAGAGGCCATAGAGAAATTGTTCCTTCCATGACTGTGGCTTTACCTTCTGGCATGCATCCTCCCCTCATAGGAGCAGTTTCCTACAGAAAAGATTTTGCAGAGGCAGTCTTCAATAGATATATTCACATTGCCACCAGATTCAAAATCAAGTATAAGTTGAAACTGTCCTTTCAACGATTTGTCTTTCTGCAACTATCCAAGCACCATTATCATCTTCTGGACTTTCAACTCTGCTTTGCTGAATCCGAAAGATTAAATATTGATCAATGGGCAGCAGCTTATCCCTCTTACCACTCTAATTGTGAGAAGTTGAAGCTTACTCTTGATGAGTTTCGCTTCAAGAGTCTTAAGGACTTAAGAAAGATCATTGGTCATAGGTGGGCACAGAGGTACTTGATATATTATCAAGCCAAGGATTCAGCTGTGTCCAGCGGTCTGCATTGGAATATCACTCTCAATGAGTTTCTTCACCTTGCAGCTTCTAAGCAGTTTGTTCCCCTCAAAGCTCGCTTAGACAGAGAAAAGTATCACCATAGGATTTCCTGGTTCCGGAGGCGCCACATCAAATCTCTTAAAAATTACCCTCCACCAATCCTGATTACAACATTGATGGTGCATTGTTTGACAATTACTTTGAGAAGAATGAGAAGAAGCTCTGGGATCTCCTTCAACTTTTCTTGCCAAGATCCCTAGATCTTTGTATTTACCTAGTTCTCTGTCTAAGTCATTAACATTTTCTTATGTATTTCCTTTGTTTTCTGAATAAAATGTCTTTTGCTTGACTATCCTTTCTATTAATGTCACAAAGGGGGAGAAAAAGAACTGATTTTGTAAGGCCCTCTAATTTTCCGTCGTATTATTTGTATTTATGTGTGTATATTGTGCTTGTGTGTGTATGTACATAATTACGTACGTATTAATTAGTATAATTACGTGTACATGTGTTTATATTAAACATAAATAATGTATGTATTGCATGATGATAGTATGGATACAATACCATATACATATTGCATGTATATATGCTTGGTGTGCATGGTTTTCTGCATAATTAGGGTTCTGGCTGAAGGCCACCTTGGCGTCAAGCCCAGGCCGTTGAGCTGGTGTCAGCGTCCAGACATGGACGCCAACACTAACTCCGGCGTCCAGCGATATGGACGCCAACTTCTCTGACCTACATGCGTTGCAGAGCCAGAAAATCCGGGAGCAAGGCATGGCCACCATTGGGGGATGTCCCCCAACGGATCTAAGGCTGTCAAATCGGTATGGTGAGTGGGTGAGAGGCTCTCATTAGGTCTGAACCCGAATTTGGTCTCTCCCACTTCTCACTTCACCTTGCAAGAGGAGAAATAGAGGAGAGAAAAACCCTAGAGAAGCCTGTGAGAAAAACCCATTTTAGAACCCTCAAATCCGACCCCTTGGACCTTGATCCGGCGTCCCCCTGCTGCAAGGAGGTTGCTGGACCAACGAGGAAGGATTCCCCGACATCCCCTTGGCGTGGAGATCACCCAGGAGCCCGGAGGAAGGCGATCTAGAGGGAGGTTCTGCAACTTCTTGGGACTGCCAAAGAGGTCTTCACCAAGCCTTTAAATCCCTTAGAAGAATTTTTGAAAGGCAAGTGACCTATCCTTGATGTCCCCTATGAGTCTAGGATGGTTTTGTGAATTTTAAGGATTTTTCCTCGAGTCCTAGACCCTCCAATTCACCCAAGATTCAGAGCTCGGGTCTGTGTTTCTGCACAGACCTGGCTAGACGGCAAGGTCCCTAGACGTCCAGATCATCCTTGGCGTCCATCGACCATGCCGCTGACCCTGAGTCAGCGGCCAGAGACCGCCGTCGAGTTCTTCTGGACAGAACAGTGAGCTGTTCTGTCCCTCTTATACATTAATTTCGGTATGTTTTACGTGATGAGGATATATGGTAAATCTTATACCCTATGTATATTGTGCATTGTGGTGTGTGAATGAATGTGGTGTGATGGTGAATGTGGGTTAATAGTATCTTTTAAATTTGTGAGCATAACTTGTAGATAATTTTGCAAATCTATGTTCCATGATTTGGATTAGTTGAATGTCTTGGTTGCAGTCTATTCATGAAGAATTGTGGGGCATGTATGTATGTTTTGAAATTTTGGTAATTCATGCATGCTTGCGAAATTGCTAATAAGTTCGGTAGAATAAAATGAAAGCATGCAAAAATGATTTGTAGTATTCAATCCATAGATGTATGAATTAGGGAAATTTTGTGTTCTCAATTCATGCATATGTGAATGGCTTATATGTAAACAGCAAGTGGCAATTTGCAAAATGTGTTAGACCATGTTAACTTAAGTTGTTAATAGCATGCTAATTAGGCGTTTTATTTTCTGTAAATCCTATTTAGCTCAAAAAAATCTGAAAAATTGAGGGTATGACCTTGAACCCGAAAAAAGCATGTGGTTAAAATTTCAGGTCTTTTGGATCAGTAAATAAAAAGTTATGTCTTTTTCATGTGAAATGTGATAATTCGTGCATATGATCTTAATGTGATTAGATTTTGTTTAAACCCAGCATGATTAGTGTGTTTACTGTGTGTTAAACCTTGAAATTTTGGTAGTACCATGTTAGGAAAAACAGAGGTATTCATGTGAGTGAGAAAGTGAATGAGATGAAGTGTTATGTGTAAAACCAAGTGTAAAACGGTAAATATGTAAATGTGTAACTGTGCCAATGTGACACTGCTTCCGTAGAGGGCAGTGGAGCTGTATCAGGGAAAAGTCCCCCTGAGAAAGTTCAATGTGTAAGTGACCCTAAGGGCATTAGGGGGAAATCCTGGAGGTGGACAAGTACCACTGGTTAGGGTGGAGACTTGTTCTCCCGGTCTGCGCAGTCCAAGAGTCGCCATTGGAATGCCTAAATGGCGTCTATGTGTAATGTGATGTGTATATGTCCTTCTTTGGTGGTTTGGACTATGTGTCACGGCACCTAAAAAAGTGTAAAGTGCAATGTGAAATGTGTATGTGACCATGTGTAAATGTGTAAGTGACATGTGAATGTGTATGTGTAAAGTGTAACCATGTGAAAAGAGGAAACTAGTGTAAAGAAAAATGTGAAATTCTAGATGTGTAAATGCGTTATTGAAACCCATGTGAGACTAAATCTGAAACCATGTGAATTCAGAAAATGCATGTTGTTATTCTTATGTTTATGTGTGCAAAAATGTTTAGTCCATGTTAGGGACAACTAATGAATATGTGCGCAAATAGCATGATAGATTGTTCATGTGATATGTTTTAAGCAACATTGTAGCCCTCATGTGTAGATTTATAGCCATGAATCATGTGAAATCAGCAACCTAAAACATGTGAAAAGGTTATGTATGTACTTAAGAACATGTGGAATCCATGCTAGTTGTGTTTCCCTTCATGTATGTAAATTGTTCATGTTGATAGCTCTCATGTTTTGATTCTTTAAAGATTAAAGTGTCATGAGTAAATTGAATAGAGACCATGTGATAGGTGAAGTTTATTTTAGAAATCTGAAAGCATGAGTTATGTATAAAATTGTAAAATGTTCATGATAGGTTGAAAACTTGAAATGACTAGCATGCTATGTGTTGCTAATTGTAATGTGCATGTAGAAACCACTAGGACTTCTAAGTGTACATCATGAGTAGTGTTGCATGCTGAGTCCTTGGACTCACTCCTTGCTTCGGCGTACAGGTATAGTTGGTGACATAGTACCTTTGGAGGAGGCAGCAGAGATGGACTCCGAGCGTGGAGACTAGCTAGTTTGGAGTTCTTGAGATTGTGTACTTCGTAGTATGTACTTGAAACATTGTATTAGAATTATTATGAAAGGAATGTATTATGTGGACATTTTGTAATTCTATTTCAGCAATTTAAATTATGTGAACTCTTAGTTCCTCATTGTTAATTGCGAAAATTATGTATGGTTAATGTGGATGATGAATGAATGGAGATAGTTCTCTTTTACTTCCGCTACTCTGTTGTATATTCGCGTGTATCTCAGCTGTATGTATCGTTTGGGTAAATGTCCCACTGTGAGGACTCTCGCTATACCGACGTGGGTCGGTATGACCGTACCGGTGTAACGAGGGCCGTCACAGAGTTATTACTGACTATTTAAATATTTTTGTCATTAACAAAAAGGGGGGGAATTGTTGAGCAACTACCCCTAAGAAATTTAGAAATTTAAATTTAAAGATTTTCTTAATTCAACTGTACTCATTATTTTTGCTATGACAAAATACTTAAATAGATATTCTACAAAGAAAATATATCACAAAAATATATACAGATAAATACCTCAGCTAAAATCCTAATCACAAATTTTCTAAGTCCACGGACTCTCTCTATGCCCTACTAAATTCGGCTGTTCACTTCGACTGCTAACCTCGACTTCTTCAGAAACGAAGTTAAACAACCTCAAAAATTTTCTAAGTCCACAACTTTATATGTAATTCGACTGATGACTCCGGCCTTACAAAATCCAACTCTTAATTCGACTGTCATCTCCGACTGTTACAGTCGAATGCCTTACAAAACCCAACTTTTGATTCGACTATCATCTCCGACTTTCACAGTCGAATGCTTCAGAAATTAATCTCAGTAATTCGACTACTGGAGTCGAATTGCTTGTTTTCTTAGAAATCGAATTACCTTATTATTTCTTTACTGAAGTCGAATCACTCCTATTTCTTCAGTCAATTACATGTTCTTTTGGATTCGACTTTACTGATTAACTCTGTACTTAAACTCTCTTTTGATCCTTTTTAGGCTTAACATCTAATGTAAGTTTATCTCCAAATCTTTTAATACATTTTTTTAATGAACTTTCAATATCTTATTGGTACATCATCTTGTCATTATTTTATTATTATTATTATATTTCTCTGACAGGACAAGAACATTATACTTAAAATTTATCTAAATCCTATGCAGACTGCAGACTACTTCTGAGATATTTTTTTTAGTTTAGCTTCATGGTCTTCATGTCTTTGCTCTGGATTTTCCTGGATACAATAGATACAGTGCATTTATGTTTTTTCAGGCGCATGGCATCTGACATGTCTCATCTACCACTGACAGACCCATACTTTACCTTTTTAGCCTAACTGTTTGTCTACTCCTTCTATCTGAAAGCTTCTGCATCCGAGGTTTCCATACCTTTCTTTTTACTTCTCTGACTTACCTACCTCAAAGGTATGGAGATACTCTTCTCTTTTGTCTTGTCTTTGTGCAGGCATTTATTAGAACTCGTTTTTAGCATGTCTCTTTCACAGTTCACTCCGAAGAGAAAGAGCTTATCTTCTAGCTGTGAAAACTGCACTCCTTCTGAAGATCTTGGAAAGAAGCAAAACTGAAAGACTTCTGGATAACAAACACTTCAAGACCTAAAGGATCCTAGAGATCTCTTCAAACGGACATATTGAAAACGGCCACAAGCTCCAATGGCTATTTCTAAACGGCTATTTTTCTGAAGTTTATAAAAGGAGCTCAAGTTTGAAAAGAACAACAACGAGCGCATACAAGCTTTTGACATCTCCTACAAGCTTCATTCGAATTCCTTCAAGTCTCACATGCCCTTCTGAAAGCTAAAGTCTGAGAGCTTTTTCTTCCTTAGAAGACTTTCTCTAAAGCTCTACTAGTAGTGTTGGGTGGCAACTGTAATTGCCTATTTTCTTCAAGTCCACCCTTGCATTTCAGATAGGATTCAAGTCTCATTTCTGATCTATTACTCCTTCTAAAGTCTGTAGGTGTTTGTGCTCAGATCTGAGGCAAACACACAAGTGTTTCTTTAATATTCCTGTGTAATTTCTGCAGAAGTATGGTTCTGCAATGCCCCTCCTGTGAAGGGAAGACCTTGTGAAAGGTAGTTGTTGTACCCCTGTTTAGGGAAGACTTTCTTTGGAGCAAGTGGGTATGTAATTCCTCTCAAGGGTGAGAGAAGGACAATTTATTGGCAGATAGTGAAAATCTCAAGTGGTTGGCATGAGGACTGGATGTAGGACTTCCATGTAGGAAAGGCCGAACCAGGATAAACTCTTGTGCATTTTTGTGTGATTGTTTCCGCCTTGTCTACACTTGAATCACACATACCACACTAAACTCTAACAATTTATTTAGTGTTGTGCAATTTCAGAAGCAAATTTTTTTAAAAAGGGAAAGAGTCCTATTCACCCCCCACTAGGACAATCTTAGTGCCATTTCGATCCAACATTACCAAAACTGAAATCGTCTGAACATGGGAAATAGGCGTCCACATCTGGTGCCGCCAATAGGGGCTTGGAGTCCATCGATCTAGATGCCAACTTCCCATGGCCATGCAGTCAACGACATGCATGTTGCCGCCAACTTGGCATTTCGGCCAGAAAACAATAATACATCAAAACTGATATACCATTACATCACAAATAGTTTAATGGGTACTGAAATATGTAATTATCATATGCACAGAGATAAACTTATATATATATATATATATATATATATATATGTACACAACATAATTACATACAATATGCATGGATTTAAGTGAACATAATATGTACATCAACAATTAGATAATGCATGCTGATTTAAATATATTACATGTACAAAATAACATCATGAGTACCTACAAGATATATAGCAATAATTACATATCATATGCACAACATTACTTAAATATAATATACATAGCATTTAACTAAGTACAACATATGTATAAAATTAGCTAAGCACTTATACTCACAGAAAATAATGTATACATACATATACACATGAGTAATTAAATATTTAATATGCACAATCTAATACACTCACTATACACATAACAAGTAAATACCATATGCATAATATAAAATGAACAAAAATTTGGGGGCCTTACACTCTCCCCCCTTGAAAAAAATCTTCGTCCTCGAAGATCAGATCAAGTACCTCTGGTGATGTCATCGATGCCATCTCCGGCTAACACATTCTCCTTGGCTGGTGTTGCTAGCTTTGTTATTGCAGTTGCTGGAACACCTCGTGGAACGAGCTTCTTCAATCTTGGGCACTCTCGAATCCGATGTTCCTTGCTGCCACACTTGAGACATCTTCCTTCCTTTAACCAACACACATCTCCCGCCATGACGCTTGCCACAGTGTACACACTCGGGCTTCTTGTTGCCTAGTACCATAGCCGATTGCTGACCTTCTATGAATTTCTTCATCTTCCTATTTTGTCGATGGAATGGTTCTGGTACCCTTTTCAACTGAGCTTCCTTCTCTTCCTGGTACGACTCCATCTCCCTATCCTGCCTGCTCGCTACGCTAAGAGCCTCTTCCAGAGTGCGAGGGTCAGACTCTAATAGTCTAGCTCTCAATGATGGTTGGAGCCCCTTCATGAACTTCTTTATTTTGCGACTCTGCTCATACCTCCTAGCTTGAGCACTACGTCTACCACGTCCAGCCATAGCCTACAAAGAATTAATCTAGTTAAATTCTAAGTTACTAAATCCTAACCATTTTATTAACTATCTTCCTTCATTATTAAATATTTTCTACCTATATGGACAAATTTCTATAAAGACTTTGCAATATTTGAAGATGATGGTTTATCCATGTACAATCTCAACCTGGGCTCTGACACCATCTCTGTAATGACCCTCTTCATACCGGTACGATTATACCAATCTCCATCGGTACGAAGAACGCCGTCACAGTGGGATAATAACCCAAAACTAAACGATAGGTTGATATGTACATGAATAACAAACGATTACAGCGGGACTAAAAGAAATAACGCATTCTCATTCCATCATCATCACATCATTCCACAGTCTATATAGCAAAAGTAAAGGACAAGTCCACATTATTACAATTTCAAAAGAAAATATTGTCTATTACATTGTCTATATGAATTACGCTACTACATTCTATGAAAGGAAAAGTGCAACTACTAAGCACTCCACGATATAGCTACTTCTCGCACTCGATGAGGCTCCTCGCTGTGCCTTCCTCAAGCACGGGGACTCCAATCTCACCTGTACACCGAAGCAAGTATGAGTCTAAAAGACCCAGCAAGTAATCTAAGGACATACAACCTCACAAATATTACACACATACTAACTATTAAGCAATAAGGAAACACATACTTCTTTTGCAGCATAATGAATTACATGACACATGCTTTATACAATTATCAACAACCATAAACTACCTAAACATGTTTTAGACTAACACATGCTCATTCTAAATCATGGATAATAAACATACACCTATACATGTTTTCTACACATAACATATCCCATGATTCATGATTCACGTACTAATCATATCATTGAACAATTTCATCAACTTAGAACATGAAGTTATGTACAAGATAATGAACATTCCTAGCATGATATCTAACCAATTTCACTTGCACTTTTCACATTTAATTACACATTTAACTTGCTGTTTTAATATAAATAATTCACGATTATACTTGATATCACATTTTACTAAACATGAATTGAAGGTGTAAAACATATTCAAGTCGGTCGGCAACTATATACAATTGAAGCATGAAACTATGTACTAAGTAAATAGCATATCTAGCATGGAATCTAGACATTCTTTCATGTATTTATCACCATTATACTCATACTTTGCTTGCTGTTTTGACATGAATTCAACACAATCACATGGATTTACATTTATTCACATGCTATCTCATTCATTTAACAACTCCACATGCTCACCTTTCATATTGCACAGCTTACATGGTTACATACACATATTCACCTACACTACTACATGAATGTTATTAAACTATATAACATGATACTACATTAAACATATTAACATATGAATATATACATTTTTCTTTTTACTTTGGTTTTCACATGCACTTTATACTCTCATTAATATTTACTCTCCCTTACATATCCATTAATGCATTTTCCACATAGTTTTCTCTTGCACTTTCACTTGTCACATGTCACATCATTGCACTTACTACGTGCACATTCACACGTCACATTAATTTATTCACATTCATCACTTAAGTTGCCGTGACACATAGTCCTAACTACCATCTAGAGGACGCACGCACCCATATCACATAGCACATAGCACTTCACTTGACACACACTCATCACCTGGGCAAACTAGTGGTGAATCTTGGTAACTGTGCAGATCGGGAGAAGCCCTCTCCACCATATCCAGTGGTACTTGTCCACCTCTAGGGTTTCATCCTAATGCCCTTAGGATATCGCACAACGTTGAGCCTTCCATAGGGACTTTTCTATGATACAGCTCTCAGACCTCTATGAAAGCAGTGTCAATCTCGGCCCAATTTTACATTAAGCACATTATCACATTTCATCACATTTTACTCACACTTATATACACACTTTAATCCCTTTTTAAATGTACCTTGCATTTTATTTACATTTTAGTTTATAGAATTCACTCTTACTGTTTAACAGTGATAAATAACTCAAAACAAAATATTAACATGCTGTTAACAGTGAAATTTACATTATTAAACTAAACATGCTCATTATAACTAATTTCACTTGTTATGGAACAAATAGTACCTACTGTTGTCACATCAATATCAAATTTTTATCACATGTTTCATGCAGTTAGTATATCACTTACCAAATTTTTGCAGATTTTTATGAACATTAAATCTAATTTTATAATTAAGATAGAATTCAGGCATATTTCTCAAGAATTTCACTTAATCAGATTTCATAGTAAAATAGTAGTATCTAACAGTTTCAAAAACATGAAAACAGTCATCATGCTAACATGGAAAATTTATAAAAACCTAATATACACTGGATCTAGTTATTCAGGAATTATCATGGTCAATACCTACTCACTGTCCAGTTACAGAAATTTTAATAAATAGAACTAATTACAGAAATTTATTTTGTCCTCATGATAGGACGTAATGACTGTTCCTGACCACATATAATTTTTACAGCATTTGCACATACCCAGAAGTCCAATAAACGAATTATAAAGATCAAGCAGAAACCCTTTACAACTTTGAAGAACTTGGCGGCACAGTGTGTGCCGCCAACAGTGTTAACGGCACATGATGGTGCCGCCAACACAGGAACTTGGCGGCACACATGTGGCCGCCAACTTCCTGTCTTCAGGCCATGCAAGCAGAACACAATTCAGGGGAAATTTGGAGGTTTCAGGACGCGAGAAAAATTCTATAAAATACTGAGACCTAAGAGGACATGAGTAGGGATGATATCCCTAATCACTTGCCTCCAAATAAATCCACATAGATCAATCTTGTCGAAGAAGCCCTCCTTGGCCCAGCCAAGAAGGTGCTCCAAAACGCTTCAGATCTGGTCCTTCTATTGATGTAGATTGCTCCTCGGAGTTGGGGATGCTTCCTCTATGATTGGACTATCCTCCAGTCGGTGTAGATCTCCAGAAAACCCCTCCAGTCGCCGGATCCAGCTCTCCCAAGAACAACTTTTCTCCACAAAACCCTAGCTTCTCCAAAGGCCCAAAAGACGTAACTCGACTGAAACAAGGTGATTTTATAGAGCTAGGTGGGTTGGGTATGCATTAGGGTAGGTCTCCTATGGTTAGGGATGGGTTTCCTAAACTGGAACCAGAAGAAATGCGGGCGTTACCAAAACTAAAACCGTCTGAACACTGGGAACTAGGCGTCCACATCTGGTACCGCCAATAGGGGGTTGGCGTCCATCGATCTGGACGCCAACTTCCCATGGCCATGCAGTCAATGGCATGCATGTTGCCGCCAACTTGGTATTCGGCCAGAAAATAGTAATACATCAAAACTGATGTACCATTACATCACAAACAGTTTAATGGGTACTGAAATACGTAATTATCATATGCACAGAGATAAACTTATATATATATATATAGTACACTGCATAATTACATAGAATATGCATGGATTTAAGTGAACATAATATGTACATCAACAATTAGATAATGTATGCTCATTTAAATATATTACATGTACAAAATAACCTCATGAGTACCTAGAAGACATATAGCAATAATTACATATCATATGCACAACATTACTTAAATATAATATACATAGCATTTAACTAAGTACAACATATGTATAAAATTAGATAAGAACGTATACTCACAGAAAATAATATATATACATACATATACACATGAGTAATTAAATATTTATAATATGCACAATCTAATACACTCACTATACACATAACAAGTAAATACCATACACACAATATAAAATGAACAAAAATTTGAGAGCCTTACACGCATTCTCCTTCTCTTTAACTCCCTAGCTCCACTTTTACTATAAAATCTACAAAAGGGAAAATCGTCATATACTCCATGATGTATACCCCATGATCTCCTTATCTCTATCTCCCAAGCTTGTTTCTCCACATTTCCTGTCTATCTTGATCTTTCTGTTAATATCAAAAAGGGGGAGAAAGAAATGAACATCAATGCTCTTGCATTTTTGGAAGAAAGAAAATAAGAAACAATTAGACAGAGATCAACTGTTATGCAAAATCAAATTTATTATTCACTGTTCATTTAAAATTTTTGTCATTAACAAAAAGGGGGAGAATTGTTGAGCAACTATCTATTTTTCTAAACAGTTAATTATATATTTTGCTATGACAAAACTTTTTAATATCTATTGTTTTAAACATTATATTTTTTCTATACAAAACCTTTTAAAAACTTTATACATGACAAATCTTTTAAATAAGTTGATCAGAATATACACAAAAGCATTTTGTTGAACTGTATAAACATTTGTCTAAATCCATGCTTACACAGAACCTAAGTATCAGCATAACGAAATTTCTCTAAGTCCACATCAACTCTCTTTAAACAGCAACTCTCTTCAAACATCGATTCTGTTCAAACATCGATTCACTTAAACATCAACTCTGTTCAAACATCAATTTCACTTAAACATCAACTCTCTTCAAACATCAATTTCTCTTAAACATCAACTCTCTCAAACATCGATTTCATTTAAACATCAACTCTCTTTAAACATCGATTTCACTTAAACATCAACTATCTTCAAACATCGATTCACTTAAATATCAACCCTCTTCAAACATCGATTTCACTTAAACATCAACTCTATTTAAACATCGATTTCACTTAAACATCAACACTCTTCAAACATCGATTTCACTTAAACATCAACTCTATTCAAAAATCGATTTCACTTAAACATCAACTCTCTTCAAACATCGATTTCACTTAAACGTCAACTCTCTTTGAACATCGATTCACTTAAACATCAACTCTATTTGAACCTCGATTTCACTTAAACATCAACTCTCTTCAAACATCAATTACCTTAAACAACGATTCTTATGTTTAAACATCGATTGTATCTCATATCAACTTCTGGAAAATACTCTGCTTCTATCATTTACCACAGAACTTAATAAATCATTATCTTGATTTCTTCATGAGTTTTCATTATTCATATTGAAATCCTTTTACATGAGAATGTTTTCTGTGAGACTTATAATTATTTTTCTGCTATCATTAAATTTAAATATCTTTTTGCGGGAAATATATTATCTATCTCACTTGAAATATCATTTAGACCTGCAATGTCTATAAGCTTCTCATCTCTCTCGTACCAGTCAATTTATTTTTATCTCTGATTGACCAGATGATCAGGAATTAAATGTGATAAGCTATATAGGCTATCTGTCAGAAGATCACCTGCTACATCGTTTTTGTCAGAACTCTCTGACTTTCAGCATAAAGTACCCATGCACCTGTTGTAGACACGCGAATTTGGCTCCCCCGCGGGCAAATTTCATATTGCGTCGTAACGCCACAATGACCCTCTTTTTACCTCGCAAGAGTGTTTTTCCCATCTTTTTGGATCTCATCCACTTCCTTTTCAGGTGCTTCCCCAAGGGAGATTTGGTCGCGTGAGAAGGGACTCAGCGACGGAATAGTGACTATCAAACCTTCTGTCGCCAATCAGTGACGGATTAGCGACCACAAAATATCCATCGCTAAACAATTCTTTGATTCGCACGCATCCCAGTAGCCACTTTTCTGGGAAGCACATTGAAAGGCGTCCGCAGATGTGGATGTGATTCCGTCGCTAAACAATTCTTCAATTCGCGTCCGTTACAGTGGCCGTTTTTTTGGCAAGCACATTGAAATGCGTCCGGAGATGTGGATGCGATTCAGGATCCTTGTTGCGACGGCTTCAGCAGATGTGTTTATGAGCATATATTTTAATATAATTGCATCCTGCCCGCCGGATGCGATTCAAACTCAAAAATGCTACGCCTATGAAGTCGTTGCACCTAAGGTTGTCACGTCGTGCAATCATGAGAAAATTCTGTAATCGCGTCCGTGTTAGTGGACGCGATTCAGAAGGTCAAATCTGAACATTTATGAGCCGATTGCCTCGAAATCATGCAAGTATGAATCGCGGCGGATGAGGCGGACGCGATTTAAGTCGCGGCGGCCTGCCCGGACGCGATTCAGAGACATGACGGTGCAACAATGCCCGGTGCGCATGTCCCATCAATTTGACTTCTAAATCGCGGTCTGCCGCCCAGACGTGATTCAATTCATAATTGCGGCTTCCTGTTTGGACGCGATTCAAGAATCTGTTGCCTATAAATAGACCCTAGAGGGTATTATTTCAGAGGGGGGGCATTTAGAGCGACGAAGCCCTGCTGGATTCTCGCCTCAACTCAGCTATTCCACGTCGATCCATTCTTCTTCCTCGAGTCCGCGTCGTCGTCTCTATCCATTCCACCGCGAGGTGGGAGCGTCTTCCTCCATCCGTCCAACCGACATCGCACCGCGCCACTCACATTTGGGGAAGCACCCCCCTTCCCCTTTCTCTCTTTCACCTTTTATTTCATCTCCTCCGGCCCCCACGTGGCCCCGTTATACTCTTCTCTTTTTTTAACACACACATACACATGCATGCATACACACACACCTACATTTTAGGGGTTTAAAAGCCACCAACTGGTAAGTACACCTCCATGTCTTTATTTCATTTATTCTTTATTTTAAGATTTGATACTACATGTGGCTAATCCCCTTTCTTTACTTTTATCTGTCTTTTTTGCAAGGGTAATCAACGAGGAAACGCCCTCTACCGCAGCCAGCCGTTTTCGTAGAGGAAGAGAGGGCCCACCACCTCTGCACAATCTCCCACTTCCAAAAAGGTACGCCGCGATCACTTCTTCCACCTCGCACCCCTCGCCGTGCATCTCCCTTCGGTGCCACGTGCACCTGGCGATCACATTTTCTTTATTTATTGTCTTTTCCACTCCATATCCACACACCCACACTCTCACATACTACACACGATTCACCCGCCTCTTTGTAGCCTGTTATTTCACCCCCAAAAAGGGAGCGAAAAATGGTATCTACAAATTGGCGATCACGGTGGGACCTCTTTTGTGTCTTCCTGTTGATTACACCCTCCTCCATGCCCCACGTGGCACTCTTTTTTATATTTGTTTTACATTGTATAGCATGATGTGTGTTTAATTTCATTTATTTTCCTTACATCTTTCCTGCCATTTCCTGCTTTTTTTGCTGTCCTCGGGTTGCATTTGAATCGCGTCCAATACAGCGGACGCGATTCTGTGCTGAGAACGCGACCGGCTATCCGGCGTGTCTCTCCTTCGTGTCGCGGTAGCTCAGGCCGACGCGTCACTGTTTTCTATCACGGTGGCAGAGGCCGACGTGTTTCTTCCAGCAGACCGTCCACAGGGACCAGGCGCAGAGCTGACAGCCTTTTGTGGGCACTCAGTTCTGCGTCCAGGTGACTGGACGCGATTTGTGATTCGCGGCCGCTGTGCCGGATGTGATTCACAGTGCTGACAGAAATGCGCCCCTTCTGCCATTTTTGTTATAAACTGTGCATGCAGGGAATTTTTGCATTGGTCGGAGGACCTCCTTCCCTCATATCTTAGGCTCCACACACCCTTCCGGTGAAGGCTAGCTCTCCATTGGGCATTCCGTCCCTTTGGACTAGCGAACCTTCTCTCGGAACCCCTAAGACTCCGTACCCCTTGGATTCCCTCACGGCGGACCGAGCTGGCGGTACCACTCCGTTGACTTGGGTTAGCTATCTTATTGCATGGTGAGAGGTGATTCCTAGTCGTACTCGAAGTTCCATACTCTACCCAACTAGGATCTCATCTGGAGTGACATGACAATTTCAATCAATTAATTAATTGTGAAACTCCTGAAAACAAGCGTTAAGCATTACAACTTGTTCGAACCATATTGATTGTTTAACTTTTGTTCAACCTGTTGAACTGCTTATTGCTTTATTAAAAATGGACCCATACTATCATGATGATTCTTATTATGAGGACTATGAGGATTATGTCAGTTCTCCATCCTTTCAATCCCATGTCCGTCCATTTCACCACCGTGAGGGGCAACCTTCCACTTCCTACGGTTATGTGCGCACACCGCGCACTAGCCTATCTGATGTCCCTCCATACCTCACTCTAATTAAAACCCAGCAAGAGCCTGTCCCCCACCATATATCCATTGTTCAGCATGTCCTGCATGCCATTGATCAGCTCACACCTCAACAACTTAATCTAATACAATCTTTGGTTGAGGTGTGACTCCTGCTGCGTCTCCTCCTCCCAGGCACCCGCCTTTGTACATTCCGGCGACTTCGCCACATACCTCTGTACATTCTTCGTCACCCCGGCCCCCTGGCCATTTGCACTCTCGTGCCCCGGTTCGTACAAACTGTCCTTTGGGAAGGCCCATTAATTCAAGGCCACCCCATGTACTCCCTTACATGCCCAGCGGCAACCCACTCCACTCCAGAATGCTCTTCTCCAGAAATTGAACAATCTGAAGGAACAAATAAATAAGCTTTCAAATTCCAAGGGTAACCCCGTCGCCGCCATGTTGGCTCTCCCAAAAATTTACATTCATCCTTCGAGATGTCGTCGTACCGACTGTACAATGGCACGGGAATCCCTACATTCATGTCAAGGAATTCTCTACGAGTCTTCTCGTTTGCAACGTGACCCCGTTACTTTGGCATATTTATTCAGAAAATCTCTTGACGGCCCTGCGCTCGAATGGTTCTACTCCCTAGAACCAAGTGAGGCAGGAGACTTCCGCTCCCTTCATAAAAAATTCCTTCAGAGGTACAAAGACTGCGTTAGCCCCTATCTCTCTATCACGGATCTAGCATCTGAGAAGATGGAGGCCGACGAAGGGGATTTGTACAGTTTGCTGACCATTGGAGGTCAATGGCCACGCGCTTGCAGTATGAGCTCTCGGAGTCAGAGCAAATTAAAATAATCATTTGAAACTCTACTCTGAGGTTCAAACACATCCTAGCCATGAACCGAATTGACACGATGGAAGAGCTCTACGAGAGGGGACGTTACATCTAGACACATCTAATGGATTCCTGATCGCAGAACTCTTGATTATATTAAACCGAGAGAGAACGAATCAGTGGACGCCATCCACCATCCACCTCACCAACATACAACATCCGCCCCATATGCACCACCGCAATCACTTCCCATTTACCATGGCATGCCGCTACCCAGGCGTCCACTGATTCGTCGTCCCCGGACCCAGCGACCTCCAACAGGGCCCTACGATGCCCCTATAAATGACGAAGCTCCTGCACCTTATGTTGCACCTGCTCTGGCACCCGTGCCAGTTCCCTACCTCCACCATAGCCTGTTGCTCAGCCGAAGTTGCCGAGATCCAACTCACCTTCGAAACCACCTGGTGTTACAACGATGAACCTTCCGAGGTCATGTTTGTACACATTCACCTACCCCTCCCACATTGCCATCCTTTATCACCAAACCCTCCATTATCAAACCTCCACCACCATGGAACCTACCATTACACTACCATTACGCCAATACCTTAGCAACCAAACTCGAGCAGCAAATCTTCCCCTTCATACCTACTGCGCCTCCACCAGCCTACGGCCTTCCACTCCATTCACACCTACCCCCATCCGACGGAGCAGGTGCACTCCTCAAGGAGCAACAAGCAAGGTCAGCAGAAGAAGGAAGTCTCGGGACTAGGCATGCCATTTAAAATCCATGATTATATCCCTCGCATGCCGGTCATCATTTCCATACCGGGCACATTTTCTGAGTGGAGGTCCCCCCCTCTAATCCTGGCCGTCAAGAGGCCTTCCAATGATATGCCAATCATTCCAACTGCCAGCCAGCATCATTTCAAGATACTCATAGAGAATCTCCCCCTCCAAGCTCTCATGACCCCTCACACAGTTGTTGTGAACCTTCCCACTCCAGTGAAGGGGTCAATCATGCAGATTGTGCTTACACATTCCAAAGCCAAATCCTTGGCACAATCTATTATTCAAGGGGTCGTGCCCCCTTCCACATCACACATTATACAATCTTTGGGCACGACCCCCTCATCGTTGCTTCCAACTCCACCGGTGGAACCCCCCACCTTTTCATTAAGCTACATTCCAAGGGGGTTATCCCGTTAATTGAAACTCCAACGGAAGCCAACAACTCTCCCCTCCTCGAGAGCTGCTCAATCTCTTGGGAAGAGCAAGACCATCTGCCCGCTGGGTACATTTTATGAGGAAGCACCTGAGGGTCAAATCGCCAACTCCCAAGCGGAAGCCCAAACACCGGGCAAGGCAAACGACTAGGGAGCCTCCATCTTTTCCACTTTCTTTGCAATCCCCTTTTGTGCTCCTCAGCACCTCTCCGTGGGTTCTCCACATCCCTCCCCACGGGAGACATTTTATTTTCATCTTTTGTTAAATCTTACTCTTGCACTGGGCATCGTGCCCCATTTTGTATTCCTCATTCTCCTTTCCGTGCCCCACGTGGCACATCTCCCTCAGTGCCCCACGCGGCACATCTCCTTTCAGTACCCCACGTGGCACCTCTCCATCTTGCGCCCAATGCGCACCTCCATTTTCGGCCCCTCACGGCCCACTTTTTCTCTTCTCTCCTCCGGCCCATCCGGATTCTTCCTTTCAAGGCATCGCGCCCTCCTCTCCTCCAAACCCCTCCGGCCCCGCCGGAGTCTCCAAAGTCTTTCCTCCATTTCCTCCTCTCCATTTTCAAGCAGGTCGTTCGACCCTTCTCGCACTGTTTTCGGGGTTTAGCCCCCACCCACTGTCATTTAATTCCAAACAAAAAATGTAAATTCTTGTAGACCCTCTGAGTCTCGCCCCAACGTAGGCATTTGTCCTCCAAAGTCTTACTATATTTTAGTAGTGTCAAAAATTCAAAAATCCATAAAAAGATGAATATTTCAACATTGTTGTGCCATCGCATCACTCCTGTTATGAGAATTCCGCGCCAAGAGTCCAAAATTCCCTCGTGGGTCATTAAAGTTTGCCCTTAGCATGGGCACTTCACACACATCACGACACCCTAAGCCGATTGCTCCCAGTAGACACCGTCACCGTCACAGCCACGCCTGAATGGCACAAATGTCTGTTTCTCCCCTCATTCAGCCGAAGTATGGGTAGTAGAGGTAGTCTAGGCAAGGCAACCAACCCAAAGCACTCCGTCATAAGAAGATGTCTTAAACATGGGCAAGAATCAAATGACCAATCAAAATAAAGTCCAATGCATGTCAAGAGTGGCAAAGTCTCCGCGGAGATCCAAATGGACCGGTCGTATGCATGCAAAAATAAAAAACAAATCAATGATAATAGGGCATGGCAAAGAGTGGCAAAGTCCCCGTGGAGATCCAAATGGACCGGTCGTACACATGTCCCTATAATCAATTGGCCATCACTCAAGATTCCAAAATAACTTAAAAGCCCCAATGATTAATAGGACTGAACCTTCTAACGGTTGTGCCAAGGAAGGAAACCAAACCCAACTCTTCAAACGCCACAAACAAGCTTATCTCCAAAATTTTTCTTCCTTCTCCCTATCAGACTCAGTCGCCTATTCAGGCGTGACTTTGATGGTGGCACCGTCAGCCAAAAGCAATCAGCCCGTGGGCGCCACGTTAAAATGCATGCCCTACTCCGGGCATTCTTTAATAACACAGGAGGTAACAAGGACCCCTCGCCAGTCAGTTCTCATAACCTTAATACCACCATGGCATGGCAATGTTTTAAAATCAACAAAAAAGATGAATATTTCCAAAACAAAAAAAACCAAAGATTTTCAAAACCAACAAAAAAATCCAAATATTTTTCAAACCACAAAAAATTCAAATATTTTCAAAACAAAAAAAATCCAAATATTTCCAAAACCAACAAAAATCCAAAATATTTCCAAAACCAAAAAGAAAATCTAAATATTTCTAAACACAACAAAAAAATCCAAATATTTCCAAAACCAGCAAAATCCAAATATTTCCAAAACCACAAAAAAAATCTAAATATTTTCGAAACACCCAAAAATTCAATATTTTCAAACTCCATAAAAATTCAAATACTTTCAAAAATTCCAAAAACCTTTACCAATGGTATTGCACATGGTAAGCAGATCCTGGCTATGCCACGCATGAATCCTTCCGATCATGGCTCCTCATCTCTTGCACTCCCAACTCCTTGGGCCAAGATCACTCATCCTCATGGTCTTAAACAAACAAATCACTTGAGCTACATCTGTAGTTGACTATTTTATACATGCTCCATGCTATGAATGAATGTGTTTATTCTATGATGTTTGTTATCTTGGCTAATGAGTTTTTGAGCACAGTATTTGGGTTACCTCATCTCGCGCTACACCAGGCTGCTGCTGCCTTCACCATCCCTATCTGCATCTACTATATGTTATACCATTAGAGTACCAAAGGACCTTGTGGCTTTGAGGAATCTGGGATTTGAGTTCCCCTTCATAAAAAAACAATTATTATCTCAGTGGATCCTTAGCCATACGGATAGGCCGTTACGCTTGGCATGTGAGACGACGGACCCATGCATACCTCGGTCCTGACTCACCGGCGTGACAATATATCCTTACTTATTTTCTACTCCTCTTTTAACTTTATTTTTTTATTTTTAGCCCAGCATATATGCATCTTAAAATCACAGTGGAAATCCACTCTTCCAAGCCAATTTAAGGGCCATTCACGCTCCAATTCCAAGCAATCTGAAATATTCCATTCCGGGTCGAATACCCAACTCCTTTGTTGTCGCCTCCGGGCTGATTTCCTTAAAGATCCTTTGTTTGGACTCATCCATTTTATTTTCATTCTCCAAGAGATCCACCTGAGGCAGTGGCAGACGCCCCCGATGGTGCACCTAACGGATTGTTGTCCTTAGTACTTCCCCGACGCTGAAAGTTGATCTCTCCTTCTTCCTCAAGACCCACCTGCGGCAGTGGTAGACGCCACCAATGGTGCAACCTAATGGATTGTGTCCTTAGGTACTTCCCCGACGCTGGAAGTTGTCTTTTCCTTTTTTGTCCTTTTCCTTTGTCCAAGCATTTGTTTCTTTAGGTCTTCTTCCTGGTAGTGACTTTCTTGGGTGTTGGTGAAAGACTCTTATGAGGTGGTAGTCACACATTGATCAACGCGTGTCTATTTTTCACATTGGCGTCTACTTTTCAGTCCGCTCCCGCTTCACTCCACTTCGCTACGCTTGTTTCTTTTCATTCCATTACACTCCATTTCACTCCATTCGTTCCAGTTCGTGACTCTTCGCTTCACTCCCTAAAAAGCAGACGTCAAGATGTGGCAGCTGTAGACACGCAAATTTGACTCCATCGCAAGCAAATTTCATATTGCGCCGTAACGTCAAAATTGCCTTCTTTTTGCCTCGTAATAGTGTTTTTCCAATATTTCTGGATCTCGCTCGCTTCCTTTTCAGGTGCTTCCCCAAGGGGGTCTGGTCGTGTGAGAAGGGACTCAGCGACGGAATAGCGACTATCAAAATTTCCATCGCTATTCTGTCGCCAATCAACGACGGATTAGCGACGACAAAATTCCATCGCTAATTCCGTCGCTAAACAATTCTTTGATTAGCGCCCGTACCAGTAGACGCTTTTCTGGGAAGCACATTGAAAGGGTCCGGAGATGTGGACACGATTCCGTCGCTCATTCCGTCGCAAAACAATTCTTCGATTAGCGTCCGTTACAGTCGCCGCTTTTCTGGGAAGCACATTGAAAAGCGTCCGGGGATGTGGACGAGATTCAGGATCCTTGTTGCGACGGCTTCAGCGGACGCGTTTATGAGCACATGTTTTAATATAATTGCGTCCTGCCGCTCGGACGCGATTCAAAGTCAAAAAGACTACGCCTGCGAAGTCGTCGCACCTAACGGCCTACGTCGTGCAATCATGAGAAAATCCTGTAATCGCGTCTGTGTTAGTGGAAGCGATTCAGAAGATCAAATCTGAGCATTTATGAGCCGATTGCCTCGAAACCATGCAAGTCTGAATTGCGGCGGACGAGGCAGACACGATTTAAGACGCGGCGTCCTGCCCCGACGCGATTCAGAGACATGACAGTGCAACGATTCCCCGTGCGCATGTCCCACCAATTTGACTTCTAAATCGCGGCCTGCCGCCTGGACGTTTTTTAATTCTTAATTGCAGCTTCCTGTTTGGACGCTATTCAAGAATCTGTTGCCTATAAATAGACCCCCGAGGGTATTGTTTCATGGGGGATTCCAGAAGCAGCGAAGCTTTGCCGAATCAGTGCCTCGACTCCGAGCCCTCCATGTTAATCCGCCCTTCTTCTCGGAGCCCAACGCCGTCGTCTCCTTCCATTCCACGCGTGAGGCGGGGAGCGTTCTTCCTCCACGTTCTCCTTGCAACCGGCAACGACGTCGACACACCATTCATTTTGGGAAGCACCCCCCCTCCTTTTCTATTTGCATTTCCACTCCTCCGGGCCCCACATGGCTCTTTATATTTTTTCTCCTCCGGGCATCAGGTGCCCCTTTTACTTCTTTTTAACACACACACATGTATGCATTTACACACACCCACATTCTTTAGGGGTTTAAAAGCCACCAACTGGTAAGTACACTTCCATGTTTTTTATTTCATTTATTCTTTATTTTTAGGATTTGATACTAAACGTGGCTAATCCCCTTTCTTACTTTTCTTTGTCCTTTTTTGTCAGAGGTAATCAACGAGGA
Source organism: Colocasia esculenta (assembly GCA_014218235.1). Lineage (NCBI taxonomy): Eukaryota > Viridiplantae > Streptophyta > Magnoliopsida > Alismatales > Araceae > Colocasia > Colocasia esculenta. The sequence goes on along the minus strand of CM024763.1, from coordinate 39,781,801 downwards.
AACGCCATCTACACGACCGACCGTGTTCGTAGAGGAAGAGAGGACCCACATCATTCCCCCGCGCAATCTCCCCGCTAAAAAGGTACGCCGCGATCACTCTTCCATCCCGCATCCCTCGCACGTGCATTCTCCATTCGGTACCCTCGCGCGCCTGGCGATCACGATCTTTTTATTTTTATTGTCTTTTCTGCCATCCACTCCGTATCACACACACCAATCTCACATAAACACTATTCATCCTCCCCCCCTTCTTTGTGGACTGGTAACGGTATCCACCGGTGCCACTATGGACTGGCACCCAAGAACGGGACTGCAGAACCGAGAGGACACCGAGCAGAAACTATTGCCCAGCTAGTAAGCCCAGAGGGGAGGGGGGTGAATGGGATTCTTAAAATATGATTATCTAAACCTGTCAACAAAAATGTTCACACAAAACACTACGTTTGACTGTTAGTTTTAGTAGTAAATAAAACAACAATCACAAACAAGCAACCGCACTACACAAGGATTTTATCCTGGTTCAGACCACCTCTCCACAGGAGTCCTACGTCTAGTCCCTGAGCAACAACTCAGGATTCCACTACCCAAGGGTACAGTCTCCCTCAAGGATACTTACACATCCAACTGTAGCTGGCCTTCTCTTCTACACCTGAAGAGGAATACAACACCCTAGAACCAGGTCTTCCTTCAACACGAAGGAATAAAAACACATGTTTCAACAGGTTCTCTTCACCCAGAAGAGGAACTTCACAGGAATGTGAATAAAGGCGAAATGCCCTAGACCTGATTTAACAACAAGTATCAGATTTGAGGGTGAGACTGAGAGAGAAAGATCTACAAAAGTGAAGTCTCTCAGAACTTAAAAAGGCTCTCTAAAAGATTTTGACAAGAACACAGAGAGTAAGAGCTACAAGGATTGGAATGGACAGAGGCTCTTCTTCTAAGACTGTTTGGCTTGAACGCTTCTCTATCAAGTTGATCGTTTTAAAAGATCTCTCTTTCAAAAGGTTGTCTTCCAAGAGTCTTGAGTATTGTATTTATATCTTCTCCTTAGGAAGTAGCCGTTGATATATATGTTGTCTTTATGCTCTGGTATACGTTAGACTACATGATATTGTAGAGCTTACAGTCAACGATTCCTTACGTTCCACGCATGTAAAGAGAAGATCTTTCTCGATATTCTTCATCTTCCATTTTGTCCAATGTTGTAAGCGGTTGTACTGTCAGAGACCTGTACACAATAAATGTTAAATGATAGACAGCTATGTTGTCTCTTGTTTTCAGTCAATATCAGAATGAATATACATCAAAATAGAAATATCAATTTGTTTTCCAAAAAGATGTTTCTAATATAAGCATAGGAATAGAAGATGTCTGTGCATGCATTGTGCAGTGAAATGTTCAGTCATAATAAATCCATGGATATCGGAGAAAAGCGAGGGAAGACTTTTGACTTTCAAAATATTTGAAATATGTTTAAATATCAAGCCGTTATAACTCATGAAATCGTTGTGAGTATGTCTTATGAAATCGTTATGTGAATGAGTCGATATTTATGTAAATCGTTGCACATGTATTAAACAAATCGATGAGAACACAAATCATTATACAATCATAACCAAACCGTTGTAGAGACAAATCGTTATGAGAGTATAAGCAAGTCGTTATAAGCAAATCGTTGTAACCAAATCGTTGCGAGCAAATCGTTGTGTAACTTATCAAATCGTTACAGCAAGCAAATCGTTGTGTAACTTATCGAATCGTCACAACAAGCAAATCGTTGTGTAACTTATCGAATCGTTATACTGACCAAGTCGATGTGGAACTTATCAAATCGTTATGAAGACTAAATCGATGTGGATCTTATCGAATCGTTATGAAGACCAAATCGATGTGGAACTTATCGAATCGTTATGAAGACCAAATTGATGTGGAACTTATCGAATCATTATGAAGACCAAATCGATGTGAGACCAAGTTGTTATTCTCAAATCGTTACTAGAACCAAATCATTGTGATAGAAAATCGTTGTGCTCACTTGGTGAATCGTTGTGAGATCGAAGTCGTTATGCTCACTTAGTGAATCATTATGAGCGCAAATCGTTATGCTCACTTGACGAATCATTGTGAGATCGAAATCGATGCAATACTTATGAAATCATTATAAAACCGAAATTAGTATGATACTTTATCAATCTTTGTGAAAATGAAATCGATAGAAGTGGAAATCGTTATGACTCTAATGAAATCGTTATAACACATAGGAAGTCGATGTGTACTTAGAGAAATTACATACTCTGTACTTTCAGATGCTAAGAAATACTTACTTATTTGCTGATTCCGCTGATTGTTTCATGTGCTTAAGCTTCATAAAAACTTGTTAGATCATACTTTATTTGAGTTTTTTTAATCACCAAAACATATATAATAATTAATATTATATGGGGATGGACTGATCATCAATCTCCCCCTTTTTGGTGATGACAAAATATAACAAGATATAACATGTGCTGAAATAAGCTATAAGAATTTCTAAGAGAAAAAAATGAATTATTTTGATATGTATTTCAGAATGTTTAGGTTTCTCCCCCTTTTTGTCATTAAGCAAAAAGATACCATTATGAGACAAAGAAAGAGAGAAAAGAGAAATATGAGAGCAAAGGTAGGTATTTGTATTACTCTTGTGAGGGTACAAGGAGGTAGAAAGCAGGAGACAAAAGAGAGGCATGGTGAGAAATGACCTCCCAAGCCTTAAGTTCCTGCTCTTCAAAATACTGCCGAAAGACCCCACAAGCAATAGAGTAGGAAGACCCCATGACAGAAGCCATCCTCTGGAGATGAAGGACCCGCTGCTCTTCTAAGAACTAAGCATAGCGGTCTCTATCAAAGGAAACTTTGTAATGACTAGTTTTGCAAAAACTAGCACAAGAGAGGAATGATCAATGGAGAAGGAATAAAAAGATCTTCTTGCTTCAGCTCAAGTCTCATGGCGACATAAACCTTGTATCTCTCAACCCATATTTCAAATGGATCTCGAACAAGGTGAATGGAATCATGTCCAGAAATTCAACAGCTGAAACAGGAGGCTTGTTGATTTTGGCTTGAGAAGCATTCAGATCTGCAAGCTGCTGAGCACAAAGTGGATAGAAACTGGCCCACTCACCTGGAGATAACTGCTCACATTCTGACAAGAGAGGGGAGAGAACAACTGCATTTAAGTGGCCCTGATGGTATTCTCGGAACAGGAATCTATTGAATGCGACCATATTATGCTTCTGCACGTGAATTCTCCCCATGACTCTGGCAAAACGCTCAAAGATGATGGAGCCAACATCGGAGTCCATGATTAGAGAATGAAGAGGTGGGAGAAAGACCACCTCGGGTAACTTTAAAGTGGCAAAATCAACCATGATGGTGTCGGTATGAGCATCATGGGAACCAAGATTACGAATAGCTTGCCGGAATTGGCCAAGCTAAACTTCAGGTAAATTGTTGAGATAGCGATAGTCATTGAACATTTGAAAATACCTAATCATCTTGATCTCCTTTTGGACAAAAGGAGCCCAGGTGTCCTTGTGAAGAATTTGGAACCATTCTGAGAGTTTCAAGGGGTGATCCCGAGGAGGAAACCTGATTGACCTGGCATGTAGAAACTTATTATACAAGGTCTTGTGACCTCGAGCCCATTGCTCTTCTGTTTTGGCTTCAGCCATGGAAAAAGATTTTAGATTGTTCAGATTTGGATAGAGAGAGAGAGAGAGGGAGAATGATATTTAGGTGGTCTGTTAAGTTTAGATGTGGAAGACCAAAGAGAGTGGCAAAGGTAGTTTTCTGAAGGAATTCTCTAACAGCAGTTTGTTTTTATTATCTACTGTAAGAGAAAACCACAGGGGTGGATAGCAAGGTTCAGAAGAAATAGAATGAGTGGAAGTTAGTCTTCTTTTCTTAGGGACAGGGATGAAGAAGAGCATGTCCTATGAACATGAGTACTAACTTTTAAAACTGAACGGAGGATAGCTACTTCAAATTCATCTTTGATGTCCCTAAGGAAGGGGGCATCAATTTGAGCACTCTCCGGAATAATAGAGATAAAGGAGGGAGGAGTAGGAGGATGAAGGAAGGAATGCGTTGTAGAAGAAGGAACATCAGATGGTTCAAAGGAGGAGGAAGACCAGAAGAGGAGGCTCCAGCTGATGAGGAGGCTGGAGGAACCTCAAAAGGAGGAGGAGGTGGAGGAATGTGAGTGGAGGAGCAGGAGATGAGGAGGACTGGGAAGGAAATGGTGTAGGAGAGGAAATGTTTCTAGGAATGGGTTGTTTGAAGGCGGTAGGAGTTGGTGGTGCTGTGGAGGATGATGGTGGAGAGGGAGGGCTGGAGTGGAAGAGGAGAAGAACTGGGGGGCTCAGGGGCTACAACCTTCTCTTCTACTCTGACAGATACAACCTCTAAATCCACTGGCCCGGGTGGCCCAGACACATCCTCAGCTGGCCCTGATGGTCGATCTTCAACAACAACCTCTGGCCCTTGTAACGACCCGACCTCTCGGACCCTCGCCAGGGGCCCTGAAGGTCGCATCGTCACCCACGGATCCGAAGACCCGGAAGGGTTATAAGGAAATAGACTAGTGAAATATGTACTGAATTCGAATAACTATAACAATCTGTACAATATACAAAAGTCTATAAATATCCCAAGCAAAAGCACAGGTACAAGAAGAAAGGTGAAGTCTTAAGGGGCATACGCCGAGAACTTGAAAAACACAACTCTCAGCTCACTCGGCTACAAGAGCTCACAACGCTCACTCTCACTGCTGCTGACAACACATGGCACCACAGCCGCCTCCGCAACCATCCCGACACCGAGCTCCCACAACGACGAGCCCCTAGCTGAAGGAAGTAGGGGGGTGAGCCTCGCGAACAAGGCCCAGTAGGGATTACCAGTCCCTCATCGGCCAGAGCAGCAAGAACTCCGAAAACAAGAAAACTACACTAGAAAGCTGTAAAGCGAGTAAACACTACAGCAGGGTACTACTAAGCAGCAGAAGAGAACAGCGCAACGCCATGGACCACCAACCGTGGTCGGGCCACACACACGACTCCGCAGAAACCAACGGAGTCGGGCACAAAGCGAAAGCAACCCTCGGCACACCTGCCGAGACCACGCAACAAACCAAGTGAGAGCGACGTCTCACTCAAGCACAACCACCTCAGACCTGCATAGGGTCAAGGGCCCACAAGCAGAACCATCCCAGACCTCGGATGCACCGCAAGGTCGGGAAGCAATACACACGGTGCCACTGTGGACTGGAACCCAAGAACGGGACTACGGTACCGGGAGGACACCGAGCGGGAACCACCAGAAGCACGGGTCTACCCAAGGCCAGACCAACGACACCCACGGGAGTTAAGCACAGCCAGGCTAAAACCACCGTGCATGCTAGGGCAACGGATAACACTTAGAAACGTCGTGAGGAAACGTCGTCACAACAACAGCGACCAAGCCACTGCCGCTAGCAGCCAAGAGGGGGACCCGCAGTCTGCACGCTCTGCTCGCTAGCTTAGCTCCTGCCTCCGCCCCCATGCAAGGCCGAGACAGAGCCACCACAGAAACACACAACACACTCAACACCGCAGCCTAGCCAAGCTGCGGCCCCACGCTTGACCTCCCTACGCGGCTCTGGAACTAACGTAGAGCGAGGCAGTGAGACAAAGGACTGGCTAGCCTGCACCGGGTAGAACTCCGACAGTCCTCAGTGTCCCAGGCCTAGCCAAGAGAGCTCTAAAAATGACTCAACGCCACTGTCCAAACCTCATTTTCCCCTTGGCTCCAGAGTCTGCCCTGTCGGATGCCAACTCGAGCATGCTCGTAGCCCGGAGTACTCCCTCAACAGGCTCCCGAGGATGGGGGTCCCAGGCAACGGAGAAAACCTCTGAACGGGATAAGCCCTCAAGTGCCAAGCACCGGGCGAATAGGCGGGGTAAGCACAACAAAAACCACGCTGAACTGCTGGCTTGTAACACACGACAAGCCCAGCAAGCGAGAGGCACACACGGACCCCCAGGAGGGCGTGGGCCAACCAAACACACACGGAAAAGACAGAGCCTCAGAACACTACCAGCAACACGGAAACTCGTTGCTCTGCTAATAATCGATTGACCGCCGGTCAATCGATATTACACAGATGCGACTACTGGCTCCTGGCCCCGCTGCCAGGACACGGCCACGAAGGTGTCACCTTCGGTCACTGAACGCAGGGAGGCAACCGCCGCGTTCCCTTCCAAAAGGCCCTAAGGGCAAGGCCTGCCCTGGGGCACATGCTGACACACAAATCGGGTCCACAAAAACACCCGAGACGACACAGGTACTGTCACGACCCCAAGGCCGAGGCGACACCATCGCGACGGGGAAGGGCACCGCGACAGCCCTTGATGCGACTGGGCATGGCGTCGTGACAGCAACCTGTCGCGACCCAAAAATGTGCCGCGATAGCAATCCTATCGCGACCGAGAAGCGCGACGCGACAGCCTTATCGTGACTGCCAACCGCTTGTTGATGCCAGTCCTGTTACCCTACATGGGTAGGTTGCTTGAGAGGCTTGTGGCCTAGGCGACCAGTTGTAGTAGTGGTTTGCCTGTGAGGCTTGTGGCCTAGGTATTTCAGTTGTTGGCGGACAAGTGGTGTTGTGCTAGTCCTATTGTTTCTTCTTACTTTTCGAGGACTGTGTTAACTGGTGTGATTATATTTAAATTGTAGTTTAATCATGTTTGTTGTGAGCATGTTGTGGTTGGCTATCGGTGTTGCCAGTGAGACCCTTGGATTTGATGTCTCTTCAGTTTTCATGTGTGTTTCTGGAAGGTCCCTACTGAGCCAGTGACTTGTTGAGGCTCACTTCCCTACAGCTCTTTTTCAGGTGTTAGCCGCTTGTGGGTTATGAGGAGGGTTGTGGCAGACTTGTACCACCAGCAGTAGAGTTGTTGTGTTGTGTGAGCTTGTGCTCCCTCGGGGTATGCCCCATAGTTGTACTTTCTCTTGGACATGTATAATGTATTGGGACAGTTGTGTATTATTGTATACAGGTATGAGCACATGTACTTTCTTGTATCTTATATACTTGTTGTCTTTTATATTCTTACCGGACACTTGTGTGAGATATCCCTTGCGAGACTTCGGTCCGATCGCTGGAGGCGGACTTAGATATGGAGCCTTATTGGGCATAAATATCTAGGGCCATTACAGTTGGTATCATCTTTCTCTGGTCAATAACCTGCCAATTGCATTAAACATAATAATTAGATGGTTCAAAAAGTGTTCAGCAAGAGTTTGCATGCCAGTGCACAGAAAGTGATTTAGATTGAGCAGAGGTATTTTTCTGTAAAGGTATTTCAGAGTTGATGTAAGAATAAAAGGCAGATCAGTTAAAGAATAGTAAGCAGAATAGAATAGAAAGAGCAATAAATGTATGGAAATTGGAATTGTTAAGTACAGAAAGGAAAAGTGTGATCAGTTAATCAGTGAAAAGTTTGGGGTTTGGTGGCACCTGATTGAGAGAGAGTTCGGTAAAGTTAAAGGTAGAATATGTGCAGAGTTAGTTTAGCAGTTTTATTATGTGAAAAGAGAGTGCAGTGTCACAGCAATGAGAGCGGATATTTTGAAAGGCTGTGGATATAATGTGATTAGTCAGCCAGAGAATATGATTTAAAGTAAGGAAGGTATATGCAGAGCAAGGTATGTTAGTAGTGGTATGGCAGAACTCAGAATTTAAATATGTGGCACAACTAGAATTGAAGTACTAAAGAAAGCAGTGCAGAAATTTAGGTATTTTCTTCCAGTGTTAATTGATTGAGTAAGATGATTTGAGAAGCAAGTAAAGTCATAATAGAGTCCAGCTGGAGTTAGAGTAATAGTGAAAGAGGAAAGTAATTGAAAGCAATAATGGGAGTAGAGTTTATGGAATATTTTGCCAAGTATCAGGTGTAATCAGAGTAGCGCAGCGGAGTCACGAAAAATTTAATACTCACAGGTTATCCAACATTTGATTGATTAAAGAAAAAGTTTGAAGTTCTTGCACAGTTAGGTAAAGAGGTAGTGGTTTTTAGTCAGATATGAGTTAAGGCAGCATGAGCATAATGGTATAAAGAGGTAGGAAATTTAGATATGCTAATTTGATTTTCTTTAAAGAAACTGGCAGTTGAGAATGTGAATACATATGAGGTAGAATAACAGTTGGCAGTGATAGGTAGATAAAGGAAAGACACCAGAGAATTTGAGAATTTAAAGATGGTTTTACATGGCAGAGCACTTTAGAGTGGCAGTGTATAGTAAGTGGTTTTGAGCAAGTAAAGCGACCCAGAAAGAAATGTAGTAAACATAGCCAGGAAAATGTGGAAATAGGTTCAATCCAAGGAGATAAAGCGCCAGTAGCAAGGTAGAATTGCCTACAGTTGAAAGGTAAAGAAAGGGCAGATTTCCTAAACAAGGCAAAGCAATTGTGAGATAAAGTAAAGAGAAAGGAAGAGAAGAACTGGCATGGAAATGAATAGGTTGAGTCAGTCAACGCAGAATGATTTGAAAGGCAAGCGCAGAGAAAGTGTATCCTGCTTGTTCTGTATGGTTTAAATTCTTTTTAGGTGATAGTCTGGCTTTCCGTGATTCGTTTCTGAATGTCGGGGATGGCATTCCTTTTTAGGTGATAGTAATGTAGTGACACGATCTTTTCAGATCCGTGTTTGGTGGTTCTGGCGTGGTGCTCTTGACCAAGAGGTGGTCATAGGGCCTTAGTCGTGGCTTCCGTGCATTGTGTGGGTGTTGTGGGGTAGAGATCTTAGCCTAAACAGCCCATAGGTTCACTGGTTGTGAACGCAACAGAGGAAGTCGTCGCGATTTGAAACGCGACGGTTTACCTCGTCGCGATTCACTGAACTGCCTTTGTGTTGAACAAAGTTTTGGTTCCGTTTGGCAATGGCTAGGGTGGTCGCATTTAAGAGTTAAACGCGACGTCTTCCTACATCGTGATTTTGATTGTGGTTTAAGTGCTCTGTTTCGGTCAGACAGAGTAGAGGAGTTCTGTCCGGCGGGGGAGGGAGCTGCTGTGAGGCTTCCTCCGGCATTTCAGCTTCTTGGCAGCTTGTGCAGCGTGGGTTCCACGTGAGGATGGCGTCTGGAGCGTGGACACACCGGCGGCGAGGTGTTCTTCACGTTGTTCGGGCTCGTTCAGTTGGTAGGGAGACTTCCTTTTTGTTTACTTGTTTTTAGTGGTTTAAAGGGTGGGGGCATGTGTGGGTGGTTTGCTATATTGTGGATTTCCTGTTAATGCTTAGGCTTGGTAATGGAATCATATATGTGGTTTTTTCCCGTGGAGAAGGTGGGTTCGGCCTGTGACCTGAACTCACTGTTGCGTTTGAAACGTGACGGGCTTCACCATCACATTTATGACCTGAACGTGACGCAGTGTTATGTTGCGTTTCTGTTTCCGATTGATATGCTGTCTCGATTGGCGTAAACATGACCTTTAGGGTCATCGTGTTTACGTTGGTATTGTTTAATGGTTAGCGGTGGTCAAGAACGCGTCGCTTTGTTACGTCGCGTTCATGAATGTGTTAATCGACTTTCGTTATCACGACACATCGCGTCATCGCAATTTGGGCTCCGACTGTCAGATTTTGCCTGAAGGCGATGTATCGGGCCATCACTATTCTGTCGTGACACTGGGCCCTGTCGCGTTAAGGTTTTGAATCGCGTCTGGACAGGTTGTCGCGATTTGAAAGGCGACGCCTGTGTCCGTCGCGTTTCAGCTTCTGTGGTTTACTTGTGATGGCTGGACAGTGAGGTTCTAGTGTGAACCTAGCTTTGGTCTTTTGCTATCTTTTAAAGGTTACTTAAGTTGGTTAAGTTAGTAGAGCATGTGTAGAGTTAATATATGAGTAGTTAGTGAATTGTGTATTTTTTATGTGCTCGTTATTATATTAAGTTAAGTGATTAATGTGTATTGTGGTCTGGGTTGCTACAGAGGTCGTGAGATGACCAATGACAGGCAAGGTTAATATATGATATTGTGGTTCATGTATATATAGTTCTATGATAGCTTGGAGGTCACTTGGTGACCGGTGATAAGCTAATTATGATATTGATGTATCGTGTTTTACAATAAAGGTTGTATAAGTACATATCATGGTTTATGCGTTTGTCGAGTCTGGTGGTCTGGCGCCTATTCTGGAAGCCTCTTCAGTCGGGTACCCCAGGTTCTGTGTGAGCCATGAACGTTGTGCTCGGGGTGTGTCCCAGTATGGTGTGTACCACTGAGGTCTTAGTCATCTTCTTGGACACCCTCACTCCTGTGTTTGAGTTGTACGTCCGACTAATGGAAAGACGATAGGGGGCAGCGACTTGTGTTTGTGGGTGTGCAGTCGCTTGTAGCGCACTCGTGGTTGGGGGACGGACACTAGTAGACATACTGGTCCCCAGCTAGTCCTGTGTTTCTAGTGCCTCACTTTAGGGAGCTCAGGCCGAAGTCCCTAAAGGTGTCAGGCATGGGCCTGAAACTGTGTGGCCTGCAAGTGTGGTGCTGGTTGGTCTCCATAGTTGGTTGGCTTACTTTATGGCTGACTGTGTGGTCCGTGGCTACGAGACAGAGTGGTGGTTCTTGTGCTGTGTTGTCCGGGTTGGATACCAGCGTCATGAATTAGTAGTCCGTTCTTGTGTGGTGGCGTTGTTCCTTTCCAACTCGTGCTTTTCCACTGGTTGTGGCTTGTGTGTTGTGACTTTCTGGCTGAGGTTTTACCCGTTGGGGTGTGCCTCGGTGGTGGCACAGTTGTGGTTGTGGTTTTGTGGTGGTACCTTATGATAGTAGGTACCTGTACCCTTCGTGGGTAGCTGATATTGTGGTACGTTGTGTACCAACCTCATCAGGTGTTGAGGTGGACTTGTGTTTCATGGAGGTCGTGTGGTGTGACCTTCTGCACGTTGTGTTTTACCCTTCTTTGGGTAAGCTTCCGATTATGGTTTTAGTGTGTGGTGGATTGCCTTGCTGATGCCAATCTTGTTACCCTACATGGGTAGGTTGCCCATGAAGCTTGTATCTAGGCTGTGGTTTGCCTGTGAGGCTTGTTGCTTAGGTGACTAGTTGTTGTAGTGGTTTGCCTGTGAGGCTTGTGGCCTAGGCATTTCAGTTGTTGGCGGACTAGTGGTGATGTGCTAGTCATATTGTTTCTTCTTACTTTTTGAGGACTGTGTTAGCTGGTGTGATTATATTTTAACGGTAGTTTAATCATGATTGTTGTGAGCATGTTATGGTTTGGCTATCGGTGTTGCCAGTGAGACCCTTTGGGGTTGAGGTCTCAGTAGTTTTTGGGTGTTGTTTCTGGGAGGTCCCTACTGAGCCAATGACTTTTTGAGGCTCACTCCCCTACAGTTCTTTTCAGGTGTTAGCCGCTTGTGTGGCTTGCAGAGGTGTTGTGGCAGACTTGTACCACCAGTAGTAGAGATTGTTGTGTTGTGTGGGCTTGTGCTCCCTAGGGGTATGCCCCAAGTAGTTGTACTTTTCTCTTGAACATGTAATAATGTATGGGGTAGTTGTACATTGCTGTATACATGTATGAGCACATGTACTTTCTTGTGTCTTATACAGTTGTTGTTGTCTTTTATATTCTTACTGGACACTTGTGTGAGATATCCCTTACTAGACTTCGGTCCGATCGTGGGAGGTAGACTTAGATATGGAGCCCTATTGGGCATAAATATCTAGGGCCGTTACACAAATCCTTCAGGAAAGATGAGGACCAAGCCAGACCCACTCCTTATAACACATGAAGAGCCATCGATGTAGAGCTCCCAAACTAGTCCGTCGCCAAGGGACTGTCCGGCTCGGGTGACAGGGTGCATTCTGCGACAAAGTCAGCCAGAACTTGCGCCTTGATAGCCATCTGGGGTTTAAGCATGTAGCGTTACAGTCGTTCGGATTTGAGTTTAATGGTTGTGGTGTGGTGCTCTTGCCACTATGTGGTCATTGAGCCTTGGTTGTGGCCTTCGTGCCTTGTGTGGGTGTTGTGGGCTAGAAATTCGGACCCATATAACCCATAGGCTTTCTGGTTGAGAAGGCGACAGAGTGTGTCGTCGTGTTTTTAAACACGACGGCTTCCCACGTCGCATTCTTCGAATCGCCTTTATGACACATGGTTCTGATTGGCGACGGTGTGGTCTATCGCGTTCAACATGTTATGAAGGCGACAGCTATCTACGTCGTGATTTAGACTTCGATTTTAATACGGTGGTTTTGGGCCATGCAGAGCAGAGGAAGCTCCGTTCGGCCGAGGGGAGTTGTTGTACGGCGATTTCCTGGATTTTCAGCTACTGAAGGTTTGCTTGGTGAGGTTTCCACACGAGAAGGGCGTCTGGAGCGTGGATACACCGGCGTTGTGGTGTCTTCGCATTCCTCGTGTTCTTCGAGTTGGTAGGGAGACTTCCCCTTCGTCTTGAATCAATTGAATGGTTTAAAGTTTAGAAAATCATGCTATTGTAGTAGGTTGTGATTCATCTTCCATTTAAGAGGCTTAAATGCTAGTTTAAATAGTGTATGGAGTGGATTTCGGAAGGAAGAAGGGGATCCGGCAGTTCTGCTTGAAAAGGCGACCGTTCAACCATTCACATTATGTTGTGAATGTGACGAGCTGGTCCGTCATGTTTATGATTTTAGATTGTAGTGTTGTATCAATTGGCTTGAAGGTGTAGGGCTGTGCCTTCACATTCATGAGTTGCGATAATCGATTGGCTTGATGGCGTTAGGTGGTTTCGTCGTGTTTATGAGTCTGGGTAATCGATTGACTGTATGGCGTCATATCGTACCGTCGCGTTCTCGTCGTGAACGAGTCATTTGTATCTATCGTGTTTAGGGGTACCAATTGCGGTACATCAATTGGTGTTCCGATTGGCAGGAAGGCGATGTGTTGGGACGTCGTGATTCTGGAGGTGACGTTTGTGTCCATCGCATTTTGACTTCTGAAGTGTGTATTTTTTATGTTGGCAATGAAGGTCCTGTATAGACCTAGCCCTGGTTATTTATTGATGCTTTGAGTTGTTTAAGCTAGTTTAATGTTAGTAAAGTAGGAATTAGAGTTAGTGGTTGACAATATATTTGGTTAATGAGTTTTGTTAACCATCCTAATTATGCTATTATATTTTGATTATGAGTTTATATGTGTAGTTGTTGTATTGTTGTGTATTTGCAATGGAGGTTAGGTGATGACCAATGACAAGTGATTTTTAAGCATGTAACATCGTGGTTTATGAATATAGGTTTATAAGTATGTTAATTATTCACCGTGGCTTGTGAGTTTGTGAAGTTTTGTAGTCCGGTGCCTATTCCAAAATGCCTCTCTAGTCAGGTACCCCAGGTTCTTTGTGAGCCAGGCACGTTGTGCTAAGGGTTTGTCTCAGTACCGTGTATACTATAAAGGTTTGTGTCGTCTTCCTTGACACCCTCACTCATTTTTTTGTTGAGTAGCTCGTCTGGTTGAGGGAAAGACGACAGTGGGGTAGCGACTTATGGTGTGCGAGTCTTCTATGTTTGGTCGCTTGTAGCGCACTCGTGGTTGGGGAACGGACATTGGTAGACGTACTGGTCCCTAGCTAGTCCCGTGTTTCCACTTGCCTAACTTTGCGGGCTCCAAAACTTGTAGAGGTGTGTCAGGCGTGGTTCTGCAGCTCGTGTTGCTGCAGAGTGACGTTGGTTGGTCTCCACGGTTCTTTGGTTACGCAGTGTGGTTGTGGAGCTACAGTTGGACCTTGTTGAATCACTCCTATATTTTACCCTTATATTTAGTGATAACAAAATTTATGATTAATTAATATTATTAAATATATTTAATATCATGTTTTCCTAATAAATAAAAATTTAGTGTACTATTGTTGTGTGATTTGCACTGAAAAGCTAAATCGATGTCCATTCAATATACATTGATTTCAGTTCACAAAGTGCCACATCGATTTGCCTGAAAACATGGATTTCACTCACACATCGATTTGGTCTCATAAGGATTCGATAAGTGACTCTCACATCAATTTGGTCTCATAAGGATTCGATAAATGAAACATCGATTTGCCTCTCACATCGATTCGATAAGTGAAACATCGATTTGCCTCACACATCGATTCGATAAGTGAAACATCGATTTGTTAAGTGAGAACAACGATTTGGTCTCACAATGATTTGTTAAGTAAAAACATCGATTTCGGTCTACACAACGATTTCATAAGTGTCACATCGATTTGGTCTCTATAACGATTCAATCATCATAATGATTCGATAAGTCACAATAGCGACTTCATCAATGTAACGATTCGATAAAGCAAAAAACTATTTGTTTATAAGGATTTGCTTATATCTGTATAAAACGATCCTGTCAAACAACGATTGCTTTCACTAAACAACGATTTGATAGCCATATCGATTTGTTAAGTGAGAACAACAATTTGGTTGTTGTATCGATTTGATAAGTTAAACACGATTTAATCGTTGTAACGTTCCGATAAGGAAAACAACGATTTGCTTTTTCTCAAATATCAATTTCCTTATATTTCAAATATTTTGGCGCCTAATGAAAAGTCAAATATATTTCTGACAGAAGATCTTTTTATCTCTCTAGATCTCTTCTCTCCTTTCAAACAAAAAAAGGAGCTTACCTACCACTTCTGGGAGACAACAGTAACATAGAGGTAAGAACATTTTTAACAGAAACTCTCTTTTATCTAAACTCTTTCTTCAATGTTTACAGACCTCGAAGACCACCAAGTGGTAGACAGTCTGAAGAAGAAAAAGAATAGAAAGATCAGCAACGACTAGAAGAGTTCCTATAGATCTCTTCAACGGAATTGTTCAAGCCTCTCATATAAAAGATGAAGCAAGGCTGAAGAAGAGAAAGAGTTTTCCTGAAGATCTTTGAAGGAGTGTACATCCTATGAAGAACCAAAACTCCACATACACTCAAAGGAAAAGAGAGAAAGAGCCCGAGCCTAAGAAGCAGTGTTCAAGCATTTGAAGCGCTCAAGCTTCAAGCTCCTTCTCCTCTCTTCACTCTCTGTGTGTGCATCTTTGTAATCTAGGGAGAGAGTCTTTTCGCTGAGAGTTTTTTTTTAGTTGGTGTTCATCTGTTCCAACTCTCAGCTTTGTTCTTTGTTTTCTAAAGAAAGATTTTTGTGCAGCTGTAGGACTGTATACATTGTAGAACCCAGCTAGGAGTTTGTGTCTAGCTGAACCGCACTGGGGTTTGTACCAGGAGGTTGGCTTCTTAACCTATAAAAGAAGTGGGCTGCCTTCTTGCCTGGGAAAGAGAAGAAGACCAGCTGGGTGTTGTATTGTCCTTGAGGGGGACTGTACCCTTGGTTAGTAAATTCCCAAGAGGTTGCTTGGGGACTGGACGTAGGACTTCCATGTGGGAAGAGCCGAACCAGAATAAATCCCTTGTGTTATTTGTGTGATTGTTTATTTGCTTCCGCACTGCTACTCTTCATCACACTAAACTAACCAAACTTTCAAGTGATAATTTTTTATGTTTAAGTTTCTGTTTCAGATTTCAGAAAACCTATTTACCCCTCTCTAGGTTAGCTTGCTGTCGTACCAAAAGGGCCAACAAGTGGTATCAGAGATAGATTCTCTGATCAATCAAGAAGATCTAACGATCTTAGAGAAGATTTATGGCAGCTCAAGGATATACTGAAGGTCAATCAGTCACCAGACCTCCATTCTTCGATGGAGAGGATTACCAATATTGGAAGATGAGAATGGAATGCTTCATTTGAGGCACAGACTTTGATCTGTGGTAGGTAATCGAGGTAGGTGATTATTTTATTGTTCATGTTCCAAGCACTACTGCCATTACATCAACAGATAAAGTAAAGTATCTTTAAACTTTAAAGCTAAGAACTACTTATGTTGAGCATTATCCAAAAGAGAATTTAGTAGAGTATCTGCATGTAAATCAACTAAAGAAATATGGGATAATTGCAGATAACTTATGAAGGAACAGATGAAGTAAACAAACTAGGATAGATATTCTTGTCTCACAATATGAGCAATTAAAATGCTTCCAAACGAAAATATCACTCAAATGTATAATAGATTTTCTAGCATAGTAGCAGGTCTAAGCTCTCTTGGTAAAAACCTTTCTGATGAAGAATCGTTAGAAAGATACTTAGATCTTTAACTCTTTTATGGACCCCTAAGGTCACCGCTATTGGAGAAGCCCATGATCTAACCAAGTTTTCTATTGATAAGCTAATTGGTTCCCTCATGGCACATGAAATCAATATGGAGCGATTATCTGAAAGTTCATCCAAGAAAAATTCTAATGCTCTTAAAGTTGTAGGTACTCCTTCCATCTCTTCCTCTTCTTCTAGTTTAAAAAATGCAGGATCTGAGGACAGTGATGTAGATGAAGTACTGTCCAAGCTTCAGAAAATTCTTAAGAAGAAGACAAATGGATCGAGAAGGATTCAAAAGAAAGAGAGAAAGGAAAAAGAACTAGTCTGCTATGAATGCAGAAAACCTGGACATCAAAGACAATATTGTCCTAAACTAAAGAAGACTGGTCAACCATAAAAGTCCAAAAAGAAGCACAAGAAATTCAAAAGAAAAGTCATGGCTGCTGCTTGGGAAAATGAAGAGGCCACAAGCTCAGAATCATCAAGCTCAAAATCGGAGAAAGAGCAGGTAAGTCTAACCCTCATGGTAGGACTAGATGAGGTACATTATGACCCATCTTTTAGCTCTTGCACTAATTCAGGATCAGAATCTGAAGATTAGAAGAAGTCTTTAATGAACTATATGAAAAACATAAAAATGTTGTAAAAAAATTAAAGAGTCTGAAAAACAACACTATTTGCTTAGAAAACACCAATTCTGATCTTAAATCCGAACTGGAGCAACTAGAAAAATAATTAAACGATAGTAAAGATAATTTATCTTTTGAATGAAGATTTAAAAATAAGGACAATAAAAATTAGAGTTAGAAGAAAAATTAAAAACTCTAACTGAAGAAAATCTTTATTTAAAAGAATCAGTTAGAAAATTAACTAAGGGAAAACATATTTAGCCCTATTTTTAAAAGGATCAAAATCTGAAATAATAACAAGGTCTTGGATACAAACCTCCTGAAAAAGGAAAACAAGTCATAATTCCTGAAAAATATATATTACCAAAATTTGTAAAAGAAACCAAGTTACCTCAGAAAAAGGCCCCTGTAAAAGAAAAAGTTTTCAAAAATTGTGTTCTAAATAGACATCATAAAAACAATAAGAACTGCAAAATAGATTATATTCATTGTTGTTCTCATTGCAATAAATTAGGACACACAGTAAGCACCTGCACAACAAGGCACCTAGTATGGATCCCGAAAGGATATTTTTATGAATCTAACCATCAAGGACCCAAAAAGATTTGGGTACCTACTTCTGAATAAGTTGTTTGTAGGATAGTCTTGGAGCATCAGGAATAAAGGATGCTCAAGGCAAGGGTGACTGCCAACTCTTCATCCAACTCTTATCTGAAGAGGGAGTAGTCACAAATATTGAATTTTATATTGCTACTAACTATGTTTGCAAGCTTTTCCTAAGATCTATGCAGATAAAAATCTTGAAGACTTGACAAACAACTGGTCAACACAGACGACTCAAGAGATCAACAGGTCGACACACCAAGAAACACCCGTCGACATACAAGTGAAAAATCCTAAAGAGAACCCTCTTTGTCAGGGGGAGCCTTATGCTGAGGGGGAGCATACACTAAGGGGGAGTCATTCTTTAACGTCTATCATTGTTGAACCCCTCAATGGTAAGAAATTTTCAAAGGGGAGAGAATGCATGGTAAGATCCTTTCTTTTTGGTTAGTGACAAAAAGGGGGAGAGAATTATCTATGAATTTTCTATATTTTCTATGCTTTAAGTATTTTTGTCAGAAAATTCTCGTAAATTTTGTCATCACCAAAAAGGGGGAGATTGTTGAACCACTCCTATATTTTACCCTTATATTTTGGTGATAAAAAAATTTATGATTAATTAAATATTATTAAATATATTTAATATCATATTTTCCTAATAAATAAAAATTTATTGTACTATCGCTGTGTGATTTACACTGAAAAGCTAAATCGATGTCCATTCAATATACATCGATTTCAGTTCACAAAGTGCCACATCGATTTGCCTGAAAACATGGATTTCACTCACACATCGATTTGGTCTCATAAGGATTCGATAAGTGACTCTCACATCGATTTGGTCTCATAAGGATTCGATAAATGAAACATCGATTTGCCTCTCACATCGATTCGATAAGTGAAACATCGATTTGCCTCTCACATCGATTCGATAAGTGAAACATCGATTTGTTAAGTGAGAACAACGATTTGGTCTCACAATGATTTGTTAAGTAAAAATATCGATTTCGGTCTACACAACGATTTCGTAAGTGTCACATCGATTTAGTCTCTATAACAATTCAATCATCATAGCGATTCGATAAAGCAAACAACGATTTGTTTATAAGGATTTGCTTATATCTGTATAACGATCCGGTCAAACAATGATTGCTTTCACTAAACAACGATTTGATAGCCGTATCGATTTGTTAAGTGAGAACAACGATTTGGTTGCCGTATCGATTTGATAAGTTAAATAACGATTTGATCGTTGTAACGTTCCGATAAGGCAAACAACGATTTTCTTTTTCTCAAACATCGATTTCCTTTATATTTCAAATGTTTTGGCGCCTAATGAAAAGTCAAATATATTTCTGACAGAAGATCTTTTTATCTCTCTAGATCTCTTCTCTCCTGTCAGACAAAAAAAGGAGCTTACCTACCACTTCTGGGAGACAACAGTAACATAGAGGTAAGAACATTTTTTACAGAAACACTCTTTTATCTAAACTCTTTCTTCTATGTTTACAGACCTCGAAGACCACCAAGTGGCTGACAGTCTGAAGAAGAAAAAGAATAGAAAGATCAGCAACGACTAGAAAAGTTCCAACGGATCTTTTCAACGAATTTGTTCAAGCCTCTCATATAAAAGATGAAGGAAGGCTAAAGAAGAGAAAGAGTTTTCCTGAAGTTCTTTGAAGGAGTGTACATCCTGTGAAGAACCAAAACTCCATATACACTCAAAGGAAAAGAGAGAAAGAGTCTGAGCCCAAGAAAAAGTGTTCAAGCATCTGAAGTGCTCAAGCTTCAAGCTCCTTCTCCTCTCTTCACTCTCTGTGTGTGCATCTTTGTAATCTGCGAAGAGAGTCTTTTTGCTGAGAGTTTTTTTTTAGTTGGTGTTCATCTGTTCCAACTCTCAGCTTTGTTCTTTCTTTTCTAAAGAAAGATTTTTGTCCAGCTATAGGACTGTATACAGTGTAGAACCCAGCTAGAGATTGTGTCTAGCAAAACCGCACTAGGGTTTGTACGAGGAGGTTGACTTCTTAACCTGTAAAAGAAGTGAGCTGCCTTCTTGCCTGGGAAAGAGAAGAAGACAGTTGAGGTGCTGGGTGTTGTATTGTCCTTGAGGGGGACTGTACCCATGGTTAGTAAAGAAGAGCGAGACTGCTGTGTGCCGCTCTAAGTACAGTCCCAACACACACAACTACTACAAATAAAGGTAGGGGATAAGAAGTCCCTTAGGAGCATACCCTGAGGGTGACGTACACTGAGAGGGGGAACCACTGCTAGCTACGGAGACCACGACTATCGCCCCGTCTCCTCCGCCCGGTGCGCGCCCTGCCGTTGCTGAGAAGTCTCACCTGGGAAAAAGGAGGGATGAGCTTCACAATAGAAGCTCAGTAGGGACTACCAATCTCCTACTGGCTTTAATAGACAAAAGAATATATATCAATTATATAACAACAGTTATATCTTCTACCTACGAACGGAAGTGTGGAAGTAAAGCTACAACTAACGCGGTACGGAAGTACAACACGGTCGGAAACTCCGGACGGCTGCTCGTCGTGACCACCACACAGCTAGCAAACACAGATAGAGGGAACTCGGCCTGGACAAGGAACACTAGCTACGGAAAACACTACCACTAGTCAACCGGTCAGGTGCGTCCACCGACGTCTTATCCTCGACCCAGGTCCTAACCCTCACATCTCGTCAGAGCGAGGTAGGACACAAAGTACACAACAGTAACCGTCGTAGTCTGGCGGGACTACGGTCCCACGCCTGGCCTCTCTAGGTGGTTCTGGGGCCACAAAGAGCGAGGTAGTGAGAAAAGGACTAGCTGGACTGTGCTGGGAAGAACTCCCAAAACTGACTTCGGCATCCCAGTCCAACCACGAGAGCTCTGTAAACGACTCAACGTCGTTGTCTTAACCACTGTTTTCCCCTTTGCTCCAGAGTCCGCCTACTCGGCTGCCAACTCGAGCACGCTCGTAGCCCGGAGTACTCCCTCAACAAGCTCCCGAGGATGGGGGTCCCAGGCAATGGTAACAACCTCTCTACGGGACAAGCCCTCAAGTGTCGAGCACCAGGCGACGACTAGTGTAGAACCGTACTAGGGAACTAGCACAAGTGCCAAGAGTACAGTAAAAGCAGAAATGGCAAAGACTGCACAAAACACAAGACTTCACAAGACCATAACCTGTCTCTCGGCTGTAGTCACGACGCATCAGGCCGTCGTGACCTTGTCTCGATGCCCTACCCCGTCGCGATCATGTGGCGACCGGCCAGGCCGTCGCGACAAGATCGCGACCTCTATAGTGATCGCGTCTTCAGCCGAGGGGGGTTCCGGAATAGCCCTCCCAGGAACCACCCCAAAAACACAGTACAAGCATTCCACAGTGGGAGGGGAGCATGCTCAACATGTATTGAAAGCTGTAAGTCACCCAAAGCACCCTTAAAACCCCACAAACATGGATTTACGAGAATCTACGCTTGATGGAAACCTCACTCAAGCACGAGTATGGATTCCTCACACTTCCACGCCCCAAACCACGATGAAAACACTATCTCAAGGGGGAGGGGATCATGCTAGGGTGAGAGGATCAAGGGGTCCCTACCTCCACAAGAAGAGCCGACCCGTTGGGGCCTTCACGTCGGAATGGCCACCTCCTCTTCGCTCCAAGCACCACGATCACGTCCCCTGCACGAATGAAACGCCACCACCTCAGCACGAGCACTATGAGCACGAAGAACGGGCGAGAAACCGCAAGGGAGCTCGAGAGGGAAAGAAGGGGGAAGAAGGGCAAGTGAGAGGGTGAGAGGGGGAGAATGGGGAGCGGCTTCAGTTTTAAACCGACGGCCCTCAAGACGCGACGAGGCGACCCGGCACGACAAAGCCCATGTCGCGACGCCCATAGGCGTCATGACCTTGTCGTGGCTCCCACCCACGGCGCGACCCCAAAAGCGGCAAACCTTAAAGACCGGGAAAGCAAACGCGATGGCTGACCAGGTCGCGTCAATGTTGTATGCTCCTGACAACTGACAAGACCGTTCTGACAGATGGGACAATGGTCAGATCGATCAGAAAAGTAGTCACGACGCATCCAGAAGCTACGACCAGAACGCGACGGCCTCCTCCGTCGTGACAAGAGCGTGACGGACGGGGGCGGCACGACACGAAGCCTATCGCAGCGGGTCTCACTGGTGCGACTATGTCGCGACCAGGGTGCCCATCCCGACCCTGAGGACGGGGCCAAGGGCCCAAGAGGGCCGGGTCTTACAGTGCGATTGTGGTTCTATTGTGGTACCTTTTGGTTTCAGGTACCTGTACCCTTTTTGGGTAGCTGCTTGTTGTGGCTCGTTGTGTGCCGGTTTTAGGTGTTGTTGTGGAGCTGTGCTTCGTAGAGGTAGTGTTTTGTAGCCTTCCACCTATCATGTTTTTACCCTTTTGTTGGTAATCCTCCGATGTGTTTTGTTACTTTGGGATGTGTGGTGGACTGATTCCTTGCTGTCAGTCTCGTTACCTTTTGTGGGTAGCTGGCCTATGTGGCTCGTGGCTTAGTCGTTTTAGTCGTTGTGGTGGACTGCACTAGTCCTGTTGTTTCCATTTATTTTCTGTGAGTTGTGTTAGCTCGTGTATTTATGTTTTATTGCAGTTAAATTCTGTTTATTACGAGCATGTCGTAGTTCTACTATCGGTGTTACCAGTGAGACCCTGTGCAGTGGAGGTGTTTGTTCCTCTGAGCAGTTTCGGGTTGTTGTTCTTCTTTTTGGGAGGTCTCTACTGAGCATGTGACTTTTTGAGGCTCACTTCCTAGCTACAGTTCTTTTCAGGGTTAGCAGTGTGTTTGGCTCACAGTGGTGGTGTTGTGGTAGACTTGTACCACTAGTAGATGAGTTGCAGTTGTTGTTGTGTGAGCTTGGCTCCCTCGGGGTATGTCCCAGGTAGTTGTACTTTTCTCTTAGAAATATAATAATGTATTGGGACAATGTAATTGGTTGTGAATGAGTATGAATACATGTACTTTTTTGTATATTATACTCTTGTGGTTGTCTTTTATATTCTTACTTGACATGTGTGTGAGTTATCCCTTGTGAGACTTCGGTCTGTTCGCGGGAGGTGAGTCTGGAT
The DNA here is from genome assembly GCA_014218235.1 of Colocasia esculenta. Taxonomy (NCBI): domain Eukaryota; kingdom Viridiplantae; phylum Streptophyta; class Magnoliopsida; order Alismatales; family Araceae; genus Colocasia; species Colocasia esculenta. Next base: position 39,759,265 of record CM024763.1, on the reverse strand, counting down.
ATGGAGCCTTATTAGGCATAAATATCCAAGGTCACTACAAAGTCAATGTCGAACTCCCTAACCTCAATGGCCCACTTAATAAGTCTTCCCAAAGCCTCTGGTTGCTGAAAGATCAACATCGTCGGTTGGTCGGTGAGGACTATCATACTATAAGCATAAAAGTAAGGCCTTAGCTTCCGTGCTGCGGCATTGAGTGCCAGAGTTAGCTTCTCGGCTCGGGGGTACCTCTGCTCAGCATCTTGCAAGACCTTGCTCACATAATACATGGGTCATTGTACCGAGCCCACATCCAGGACTATCACTGCACTGATGGAATGCTCGATAATCGAGAGGTATAGGAGTAGTTGTTCCCCTTGCACTGGTTTTGAGAAAACCGAAGGGGTTGTAAGGTACCTCTTGAGCTCAATGAAGGCGTTATCGCATTCCTCTATCCAGTCGATCTGTCCCCTATGTGGCGCAGAGCCTTTGGGAACAAGAAGTAGGCGGAAGAACGAGAAGTAGCGCTCCACAGCTATGGAGAGTAAGGGTGTTCACAATTCAGGTCAACCTTGAAAAACCAAACCTAACCGACCAGTTTGGTTCGGTTCAGTTTAGTTTGGTATGTATTTGGTTCAGTTTGGTTTCACTTCTTGTGAAACCGAACCGAACCAAATAAACCAAAATTTTGTTAATAGGAGTAATATTTTATAATATACATGTTATAAATATAAAAAATTCATTAAATAACTAAATATAAATATGTATATTTTAATTTTTATCTTCATTTTAAATTTATAAATATTAATAAATCCATTTACATTTAATTAAACATTAAATTTCGATTTGAACCGAACCAAAACAAATCGAACCAAAAAATCTTAGTTTGGTTTGGTTCGGTTTGAGGACTTCATTCGGTTTGGTCCGGGTTGGCCAAAAAATGCTCCAACCCAGACCAAACTAAACTGTGAACACCTTTAATGGAGAGGAATCTATTAAGTGCGGCTAATCATCCGTAAGACATTGGACATCCTGGAGGGTCCTAGGGCTACCCATACCCAAGATGGCCTGGATCTTGTCTGGATTGGCCTTGATTCCTCGGTTTGATATGAGGAATCTGAGAAATTTGCTGGAGCAAAATTTGAAGGTGCACTTTGTTGGATTAAGCGTTATGTTGTACTTCTACAAAGTTGTGAAGGTTTTTGCTAGGTCAGTGATGTGGTCAATGTCGGAGTGCATTTGACTAGCATATCATCAGGGTAGACCTCCATGTTGCGCCCGATTTGTTGCTCGAACATCCTGTTGATGAGGTGCTGGTAGATGGTGTCAGCGTTCTTTAACCCGAATGGCATTCAGGTGTAGCAGTAGAGACCAAGATCGGTCAGGAAGGTTGTGGCATGCATGCTGATCTGGTGGTATTCTGAGTAGGCATCCATGAAGCTAAGCACTTCATGTCCCGAAGTCGCATCCACCAGTTGATCTTTGCGAGGCAGGGGGAAGCTATCCTTCGGAGTTGCCTTGTTGAGGTCCTTGTAGTCTACACAGACCCTCCATTTACTGTTGGGTTTGCGGACAAGGACCACGTTGGACACCCATCTCGGATATTGGGTGTGCCTGAGAAGACTTGTCCTTAGATTTTTTGAGACGTGATCTTGGATGACCTCCTCCTGCTCGCGGTTGACAAGTCCTTGCCTTTGCTGTACTGGTGGCACAATGGACTATCACTTCTGGAGGGATGCTAGGCAAGTTGTTGTCTGACCACGCGAAGACATCCAAGTTGGCAGGGAGGAACTCCTTGTAGCATGCCTTTTCCTCCTCAGAGAAAAGGGAGGCGATGTAGAGGACGTGCTCAGGATCCTCATCTATCGAGATGGAAACTATGCCTTTGGTAGGGGTCCCTCGGTTGGAAAAGGAGTTCTCGAGATCTTCCTGAAGGCGGACAGGTGTGTCTTCAATAATCGGTTGCTTCCCTTTCACCGAGATGACGTAGCATCTCCTGGACTCCTGTTGATTCCCGAGAACTTCGCCTGCACTGTGCAGAGTCGAAAACTTCATCTTCTGGTGGAGGAAAAATGGGACAACCCTAAACCGTCAGATTAGGATTCCCCAAGGATGGCATTGTAATCTAGCATGTGCTTAATTATCAAGAAATCTGCCATCTTGATCACATGCCTAGGGGCTGTGCCCAAGGTGATAGGCATCTTGATATGATCTATCGGTTGGACGAAAACGCCCAAGAATCCAAACAGCGGCGTCTAAACTGGGAGCAACTGGTCGTGAGTCATACCTATCAAAAGAAAACATTCAAACGAGAGAACATCAGGGGCACTCTCGTTATCCACTAAAACTCGGTGAACAATACAACAGTTTACAGTGGCTGAAACCACTAATGCATCAGTATGGGGGGTTGTAACCCCTACAAGGTCGTTGTCTGAGAAGGTGATAACCTCCTCAGAATGTTCATGAGCAGAATTGGGTGGATAAGGAGTAGGTCTGGGCGTCAGAGGTCATTTGACCTGATGAACCTACTGAGCGTAATCGCGCAGCTCCAACTACTTTCATTGCCTGCCGCGGGCCCACTGGCGATTATGTGGATCTGTTGGCCATTTGGCTCGTTATCCATGGGTTGTTCCGGGGTCCTTTCGCAGCGAGGAGGGTTGTCGTTTCGGTGCATAAACTTCCCGATGTAACCACGCTTTATCAAGGACTCAAACTCATCCTTGAGCTATCAGTACTCCTCGATCGTGTGGCCGGTGTCGCAGTGGAAACAACAATACTTCTTGGAGTTGCATCTTTGAGAGCGCATCTTCGCGCGCCACAACAAAAATTTCTCTTCTTGGATCTTGATGAGAATCTACTATGGAGATGTGGTGAGGGGAGTGTACGCATCATAGGTAGACTTCTTGCACGGCGAGTCGTCATTACGGCGTCCCTTCTTAAGAACACTGTCAGGAGCATGATCAAGTTGGTGCCTCTTCTCAGAGTTGTCGCCTTGATCTCCACGATTGGCTGCGACTGTCTCCTCTCAAATGCATGGCGTTGGGCAAGGGTGAGGATTCGGCCAGAATCGCTGGCTGTTGAACTCACAAAGCACGTTGAAGGAAGGCATCGCAGGTGCCTTGCATGAGCACATTTGTGGTGAGGGCCACATCTAGACAAGGAATCTGAAGGGACTCATCGCAAAACCTCTTCACAAAGTCCCAAACAGGTTCTCCCCATCGTTGTCGAATAGCAAGAAGATTCGCCGCCGTCTGGAGCTAACACTTCCCGCCAATGAAGTTATCATGGAAAGCCATATTTAGTTGTGCGAGGGAGGTGATGGACCCGAGGGGCAAGAGTCTCGAACTAGGCCTGGACGCTCTCCTTCAAAGTTTCCGAGAAGGCACGACACTTAGCCCCATCGGAGGCTCCCTGAAAGACCATATGCAACTCAAAATCGTGCAAATGGACAACGGGGTTTGACATCCCATCGTAGGGAGAGATGGACAAGGGCGACATTTTGGGAGGCATGGGTGCCTCCAATATCTCCGGAGAGAAAGGGGGGAGGGGGGGGCAAAAATCGAGGGCATTGTTGACCACTCCCTTGCCCTTGGTCTGCTTCACTAAGTCGTTCATTAGGCATATCCGGTCCTCCAGGCATTGCTCCAGGTCCCCGACCCACGCAGAGCCGCCGTGCCAACTCCAGATTGGAGTCAGATGTCACGTCCTAATAAATATCTATTTATAGGAAAATGATAGAAAATGGACTTAAGAAATAGAACCATGCTTATATAAACATCTGTTATCTTTACAGCGGAAGCTTTACATACATAGCACTCCTCATGAAAGTCCACAGAAGGAGTGGAAAAGAGAAAACATAATAACATTCCATCTCTAACTACAGTCCTCAAAGGTAATCTATTTGACTCCAGGGATTGGTTGTCCTGCTCATCACACCCCTTAAGAGCTAGGCTCTTCCTGATCACTTAAAAGAGTAAGATATAATGAGCAATGATGCCCAGTAGAATTCACCCTCCTTATCAAAAAGATTGTGATAACCAAAGTAATAGGCAAAATACTCGACTGATGATAGTATTGAATAAAGTTTGTACAGAAAGGAAATCAGTATGGAAGTCACATTCTGATTCAGGTAAGAAATACATAATCAACTCATGACTGAATACAATGATGACCAATCAAGCAAGTATGATGCAATTCCAAACATCCAGTAGATCCATTATCGTTCTGTACGGCCAGTAAACGAGTTCAGGTGCTCCTCCCGGGACTGGATCAGCCCCATTTGCACAGACATTTATTTCAATTAAGTTCAAATACCCAAAGTTGTCATCACATTTCATTTCTGCTAACATAAAGGCAAGGTATATAGGTACTCAAAATCTTAAAGGCAAGGTATATAGGTACTCAAAATCTTACTTATAATAGGGTTTTGGGAGTCAATGCTCATGATTTCAGGAAGATGTAGCCATGTAGGAAACAATCATACTTGGAAGTGTCCAAGAATAATCCATAGTTGGATATAGATGATAATCAAATGATTTATCTCAGTGGAATAATGGTTTAGAATCCAAGAAAATGAGGAAAACAACTTATTTGGACAATACAAGAGTGTGTCACCTTGGATTGGGAAAGGAATGGTTCTTGTTAAAATCACAGACTGGTGGTTGTCGACAGCCATAGGGTGGCTGTTGATAGCTACTGGTCCATCTAGAACTGGATTCTGGAATCTGGCTCTTACCTGTCGACAGGCTATAGGTAGCTGTCGATAGATGGTTGTCATCTGTCGATAGACGGGTTCTATCTGTCGACATCTACTGGTTGTTCTGGAATTCTGGGCTCTGGAAGCAAAGCAAGGTACCTATCGACAGCTAGGTTCTATCTGTCGACAGCCGCAGGTTACTCTTCCAGAAATGGTTTAACAACAACTTAGGAGACTCTTCTAAGAGTTCCTACTATTTCATGAAGGATCAAACAACATCTAGTAGATCTTATATACAATTCTTGACACATCTTACATGGAGAAAAGAATAAATCAAAGAGGATATCTTTACAGCAAGGATAGCATGGAAAAACTTATGCTAAAAAGGTTCTGTGGATATAACTTCTTTAAGAGAGTGTCTTCCCTACATCTAGTGGAAAGTCCACGTCAAGTGCACATGAACATCAACTATAGACATGGCATAAGCTAAAAAAAAATATGGTTACAAGAAAGAAAGCCATTCCTATAGGTTTTTACTGAGCACAAGTCAAAGTAAGATCATGGTAGACACCTAGACTCAAGGTTCTAACAAAAGAAAGAGACAAGAGGAAGGGAAATCCTACTTGACTCAGGAAAATATGGAGATTCTTCTCTTCTCCTCACAAAGGAACCAACAGTTGTAGCAGGAGTAGTAGTAGGAGTCGCAGCAACAATAGCTACAGCAGGAGCAGCAGCAAGAGTACACGATGAGCAAGTGAGTAAAAACCCACCAGGATGGTTAAGGGTGAGTTTTTATAATTGCCCAGGCTTCATGCATGTATGGCACGTAGCCATACACATGTTGTTGTAAAACTCACTTGTTTTTACAACAGCCACGTTTTACTGAGTGGTTCTTACTGCCAATATGTAATATAGAACATGTAGCCCACTCACATGAAGAATAGAAAGTCTTAAGTAGTCAAGACTACGTAAGCACAATTATTCCAGAAAATAGTTCACGTAATTAGAGAATAATTCATCTGGCCTCTTTGTCCTTATTTTTATGTACCCAAATGATGTCCAATCAAGTTGAAATTTCAAACATAAGCTAATTGAAAGGTTTTACAAATTATGGTACTTTTAGTTTAATTTTTGGATTTATTTTTCATCAAACAAAAATTACCTTGAAAAATCATTGTGTCAACTTAATCTTGATATCCGTGCGTCAATAATTTAGAATATTACATTTCTAGCATCAACACATTTTTCTAAAAATTATGGTGTTTTCAGATTTCAATACCGTTACCAAATTCCGGTGACGTCCTGTCAGAGTGCGCACTTCTGAAGACAACACTGAAATTATATTATAAATATAAATATAATCCTAAAATAAAGATAATTATTTCTCATGAAAGTGATTATGTTTAACAATAAAAAATCATCACATTTTTCTAAATTTTTAATAAATATAACTTTGGGGTGTTACATCAGCAGACCTCGTCTATTGTGAGATGCGAAGGTCGCCTCGTCTCGACTGCGAGGTGGAAGCAACTGAGAGCTGAATAGATTTAGCTTGCTGCTCCTACTCCTAGGCTGGCAGTGCCTATTGGGCTTGTAACCCTCTACAAAACTCCATGAGGGTCTGGAGTTGCCCTCGGAACTTTGCCACCTCTTGAGTGGTGGCAGGTGTGACGGCAACTGCATTCCTACGAGGATTCTTATTAAGTGACTCCCCCTGTGTGCGTTGAGAGCGGGTGCGATGACTATCGACGTTTCGGTATGATCTAAGTCCATGAGTTGCAGCCATTGTCATTCCTACAGACGGTGCCAATAGAGTGTAGCAGTTAGAAAGTGATCGGAGATGACTCCTTCTGCCTACACCTTAAGAGAAAAAGGAACTCGGTCAGTAGATGTGTGGGACTTGCAGGAATAGAGAGGACGTCAAAGGGTCTTGATTTGAAGAATCAAGGGACATGCTTGATTTAGTACAGGACTTGACTGAAGATGTTGAGAGTTTAGAGCAGAAGGGTTTGCGTACCTTGTCATTAGAGGTTTAGATCATTTTATATAGTCGAAGCCTGGATAGTTCACACGTTGGAAGGCTGTAACGGATCATTGAGGGCAGCAATTAAGGCTCTAATGAAGAGGCATTGAGGAGATCGTGTTATGAAAACTGTCCAGATTGTAGGGGGTCATCGTTATGAGGAGGGAGTTGCACGTCTCTCGGAGGCGTGAACACTAACACGATGGGAGCGGTTACGATATCTGCAAACGTGTGTAGTAGGTGCTCGATGAATGGAGCTCGAAGACCCAAAGATAGTTGGTATGACTTATGCTCATCTACTCGGGCAACTATCTATTCAGAGGCCCTCAAATGTTCGAGGACACGTGGAGGGTGCATAAGCGGATAGAAGATCAAAAATGGGCCGTATTGGGCTTGTGGACTTGGTGAATTAAAAACCACCTCCTCAGTGACACATTATGCCAATCCAATAGGAATCCTCTCAAGTGCACTTATTGCACTCCTACAAGTGCAATAAGTATTTCTCAATCTTTTGGCTGACTTATCCATTCATACATTCTCCATCTAATATTTCTTTTTAGCCATAAGACAAACCCAATCTCCGGTAAGTAATATTTCTTGCTTTGCTACAACATGTGAGAATTGAATCCAAAAACACTTATGAGAAAAGAGGCCTACCACTGCTGAACATAAATTTGTTTGAAGACTTGGGCTCTGTGTTGTTGGAATATTGACTTTGATATGGTATTGGTTTTGGTACTAGCATTTTGAGAGTTGATAATACCAATATCAATATTGATACAGACGAAACACATATCAAGGATGACAACTATGATTAATAAAACTAAAAGTGGAGGAAGGATAAGAGATATTATGACTGAACTCCCAAAATCAGGATTACATCTATTTTTAAGACAAGTTTGAACCTGTATTAAATATGGTATAGTGCTACACTTTTTAACTTAGTAATACGAAATTTTATAGACTATAATTGAGCACTCACTATCAATATTAATATCAAAATTAATATCTCTGCTTTCCAACCTAACCATGCCATCATCTAAACTAATAACCTTGCCAAAAATATTTCAGAACGATATTTATAATATCATGTGACTTTATTCAATTGTAGGAAGGAAGCTCCATCAGATCCTATCCTGGCACTAGTCACTGAATATCCAATTGAAGGGCTTCATAGGACGCCAATGAGTTGGCCTATATTGGTAGCTAGGCCAAACTTTTTTTTTTGAAAAAAAAAAGTAAGCTTATAAGGGAAGGCAACTAGCTTATAACATCAAGTTTGACCCATAAAAATGTCATGTCACATTGTCACCATCTGATGGCAAACACTCAGTTGGCACTTTTAAAAAGAGGTGCTTATGGTGCATGTCTATTGATATGCTAAAGAGTTGCACCCAACAAGAGGAGAGTGTGCAGCTCACACCACAGTCCTCTTGGTGTGCAACAATATTATTCTTATGTTAAATTTTATTGTTAGAGAAAGTATTAAAGAACCACTTTTCGTGAAGGAATAAATTAGCCGACAGATTTTGAGCTTTTACTGTTATTAGCTCCAAGTGAGTGGATTTTTTTAGAGAACTCTTGTACCACTCTCAAAAGCTCATAAAGTAAGAGGTGACTCGTAACATTGGCTCAAAAATGTGCTATGACAAGTGTGAAGTTTTTTTCCCCTTTTAAAAAAGATATAATCAATATAGCGACCCTGAAGTGACCTTGTCATATCAAATGACAAGAAAGCAATATTACATAGTGGGAAACACTAATACTCGGCAAAAAATTGCCCGGTCAAACTACTTATTTTCACAATGTAAGTGTGGGCTCTCTTATCATTCTATACCCATTTGTTTGTGAGAGTTATCAGTTAGAATTGATAGTGGGCTCACACCCCATTTTGTGAAAAGTGACAGCTCGGCCGACTAAATTTAATTTTCAGAGCATTAAGTGTTTCACCACATTGTACAACTCTTGTCAAATATTTTGCACAAACAAACACAGAGCAGAGGACATATATTAGCCATTTCTCATATTATACAAAATATGGCATCCCAACTGATATAGATAGCTCCTCGGCTGTTCAGCCCGGTCACACCTCCCCCGCTGAGCGGACTCAAGGCCGACGGTCAGGTTGGACTGGGCCTAGCACGGCTCGGGGAAGGCGAGGACATCATCACGTGCAAACTCGAGCTGCTCGTCCTCAAAATCAAATGAAGAATCTCCATTTCGACCTTCACCGTAGCAATAACGTATTCGTAAAGACTTTCTAAAAGATAACCCATGCAACAGTTGGGAGAACTGTTCACAAGGGGAATGATCCGAAGATCACGCTCTCGGTAAAAATACCATCAGTACGGGCTGGCATGATGTTTATAGCCGGGGTCAGTCTAGCTGGCCTGCCATCTATTACCCTGGCCTGCGGCAATCAGAGGCACATCTTTAGCAGGATTTCCAGGCTCACTCCGCGGAAACCTCTTCTAAGTAACCCCTATAAAAATGGATGAACCCCCTTCGTCCTGAGGTACGCAATCTCTGAAACTCTAAACTCTTGACTCTTAGCTCTCGAGCTGACTTGATCGTCGAAGAGTCTACCCACCAGGGAAACTCGGTGGTCTTGCAAGTGGGGAGCTCAGCAACAACAGTCATTCCCGAAGTCGCACCATTTTCCCTAGGCCTTCTCGGCTTGAGCCGACCCCATTACTCTAGCAGTAACATTTTGGCGCTGTCTGTGGGAAACGCTACAAAAAGCTTCTATGGCACCCAAGGGAAAGATGGTGCATCGATCGTCTGGTGATAAGATCATCCCCTCCAACACCATTGAGGATGTCACGGAGGCGGTTCCGGTATGGTGAACAGGATTCGATGACCTCCTCCCGCCTTGATCGGGTCAAGCAGATGATCTCGAGTCTGCATGAGATGATGGCCTGAATGGAGTAGAACCAGCGGTCCGTGGCGGCTCGGGGGGCAGCCGCGATACCGGGACATGCCCCGAGCACAAAGTGCCCGGCTCACACAGAACCTGGGGTACCCGACTGAAGAGGCATTCCGGAATAGGCACCGGACCACCAGACTCGACAAACGCACAAACCACGATATGTACTTATACAACCTTTATTATAAAACACGATACATCAATATCATCATTAGCTTGTCACCGATCACCAAGTGACCTCCAAGCTATCATAGAACTATATATACATGAACCACAATATCATATATTAACAGTGCCTGTCATTGGTCATCTTACGACCTCTATAGCAACACCAGACCACAATACACATTAATCACTTAACTTAATATAATAACGAGCTCAACACGAATATGACAACACAGTACAAGAACCACCTCTTAGTCTTAGTTGGTATCAGAGCATGGTCCAGTTAGAATATGAAAAGATATTGAAGTTACAATGTCCCAAGACATAGTTTAATGTCCACTGCTGGTAGTAAGTCTGCAGTTTTGTGTGGTTTAAAGTGGTTTTACGTGAGTTTCTGGCATGTAAATTGTGTTCCTATGTTTGTTAAACTGGTAGTTGTTAGTAATGGCAGTGAAATGGTGAGGCTAGTGGTATAAGTTGAGTGGTTATACCAGTGTGTCAGTTTGCAGTTAAAGTGTAGTTGTTCAAAGGTTCTCAGTAACATAAATTGAAGGGATTAGTAAATTCAGATATGGAATTCAGTAAAGGTGTTTTAATGAGGTACAGAGTTGGCAGAGACAAGTATAAGGTAATGGTGTGATAGAATAGAAGAGGGAATAGTGTTGTAATGTGGAATAGTATCTGTTAAGGATTGTGATTGAGATAGTAATAGAGATAATTGTTGTGTTTAATATTTGTGTTAGTAAGTGTTAAGAAGCAGCTTTGACGATAATGTGATTAGTGATATGAAAGGTTTGGAATAATTGAGTGAGGCAGATTAGCTTCAGATGAGGTACTGGTAAATAGAGGAGTAGTGATTTGTGGCAGTCAGATTAAGTGTGCTTTGTGATTAGAGACGGTTGTAGTAAAGAGCTTGAGAATAGTGTTGTTGTGAGTAATGATGATAATGAAAATTTTGATATAGAGATCCATGTAAGTATGTGCCAAGGTGACCAGTTGGGTAAAGAAAGAGTAAAGGAAGATCAATGTGTAGTTAGATTTTTTATGAGAGTTTCACAAGAAAGATATTTACTTGGAAAGTGGCAGTTTGTGAAGATTCCATAGAATGATTTATTAAAGAATGCAGTGTTGAAGATAAGATTAGTGATGTTTAGAAGTTATTCCAAAATAGATGGAAAAGTGAACGTTGATATTGTAAAGCAACAATGTGGAATAAAGGAATCAGGCAGAGTAAGTTATTGTATTTAAAGAAATTAGTTTTAGTTTATGGCTATGGCAATATTTTAGTGAAGAATGATTGTACATTAGCAGGAGTTACAGTGTGAATGGTACAGTGAGATTAGCCAGATAGTAAAATAATTAAGAAAATGTTTTGCATAGATGATATTATGTTTAATGTAGTTGGTAGGTTATTGACCAGAGAAAGAAAGAGTATAGCAGACTACGAAACGAATATAATTAGATGGTTCAGAAAGTGTTCAGCAAGAGTTTGCATGCCAGTGCACAGAAAGTGATTTAGATTGAGCAGATATATTTTTCTGTAAAGGTATTTCAGAGTTGATGTAAGAATAAAAGGCAGATCAGTTAAATAATAGTAAGCAGATTAGAGTATGGCAGAATAGAATAGAAAGAGCAATAAATGTATGGAAATTGGAATTGTTAAGTACAAAAAGGAAAAGTGTGATAAGTTAAACAGTGAAAAGTTTGGGGTCAGGTGGCACCTGATTGAGAGAGAGTTCGGTAAAGTTAAAGGTAGAATATGTGCAGAGTTAGTTGAGCAGTTTTATTATGTGAAAAGAGAGTGCAGTGTCACAACAATGAGAGCGGATATTTTGAAAGGTTGTGGATATAATGTGATTAGTCAGCCAGAGAATATGATTTAAAGCAAAGAAAGTATATGAAGAGTAAGGTATGTCAGTAGTGGTATGGCAGAAGTCAGAATTTAAATATTTGGCACAACCAGAATTGAAGTACTAAAGAAAGGAGTTCAAAAATTCAGGTATTTTCTTCCAGTGTTAAGTGATTGAGTAAGATGATTTGAGAAGCAAGTAAAGTCAGGATAGAGTCCAGCTGGAGTTAGCGTAATAGTGAAAGAGGAAAGTAATTGAAAGCAATAATGGGAGCAGAGTTTATGGAATATTTTGCCAAGTATCAGGTGTAATCAGAGTAGCGCAATGGAGTCGCGAAAAATTTCATACTCACAGGTTTTCCAACGTTTGATTGATTAAAGAAAAAGTTTGAAGTTCTTGCACAGTTAGGTAAAGAGGTAGTGGTTTTTAGTTAGATATGAGTTAAGGCAGCATGAGCAGAATGGTATAAAGAGGCAGCAAATTCAGATATGGTAATTTGATTTTCTTTAAAGAAACTGGCAGTTGAGAATGTGAATACAGATGAGGCAGAATAACAGTTAATAGTGATAAGCAGATAATGGAATGACATCGAGGAATCTGAGAATTTAAAGAGAGTTTAGCATGACAGAGCACCTAGGGTAGCAGTGTAAAGTAAGAGGTTTTGAGAAAGTAAAGTGGCCCAAAAAGAAATTTAGTAAGCACAATCAGAGAAAATGTAGAAGTAGGTTGAGTCCAAGGAGATAAAGCGCCAACAACAAGATAGAATCGTCTACAGTTGAAAGGTAAAGAAAGGCAGATTGACACAAAAGAGCAGAGCAGCTATGAAAGGAATTAAAGAGAAAGGGAAAGTAGAACAGGCACTGAAATGAGTAGATTGAGTCAGTCAGTGCAAGATGGTTTGAAAGGCAAGCGCAGAGAAAGTGTATCCTACTTGTTCTGTATATGGTTTAAATTATTTTTAGGTGATAGTCTGCTTGTCGTGATACGTTTCTGAATGTTGGGGATGACATTCCTTTTTAGGTGATAGTAATGTAGTGACACGATCTTTTCGGATTCGTGTTTGGTGGTTCTGGCGTGGTGCTCTTGACCAAGAGGTGGTCATAGGGCCTTAGTCGTGGCTTCTGTGCATTGTGTGGGTGTTGTGGGCCGGAGATCTCACCCAAACAGCCCACAGGTTCACTGGTTGTGAACGCGGCGGAGGAAGCCGTCACGATTTGAAACGCGACGGTTTACCTCATCGCGATTCACTAAACCTCCTTTGTGTTGAGCAGCGCTTTGGTTCCATTTGGCGATGGCTAGGGTGGTCACATTTAAGAGTTAAACGCAATGTCTGCCTATGTCATGATTTTGATTGTGGTTTAAGTGGTCTGTTTTGGCCAGACAAAGCAGAGGAGCGCTGTCCGGAAGAGGAGGGAGCTGCTGTGGGGCTTCCTCCGGCATTTCGGTTTCCTGGCGGCTCGTGCGGCGCGGGTTCCACACGAGGATGGCGTCCGGAGCGTGGACACGCTGTAGGCGAGGTGTTCATCACGTTCTTCGGGCACGTTCAGTTGGTAGGGAGACTTCCTTTTTGTTTACATTATTTTTAGTGGTTTAAAGGGTGGGGGCATGTGTGGGTGGTTTGCTATATTGTGGATTTCCTGCTTAATGCTTAGGCATGGTAATGGAATCATACATGTGTTGGTTTTCCCGTGGAGAAGTTGGGTTCGGTCTGTGAGCTGAACTCACTGTTGCGTTTGAAACGCGACGGGCTTCACCGTCGCATTTATGGTATGGACACGATGCAGTGTTACGTAGCATTTCTGTTTCTGATTGATGTGCTATCTCGATTGGCATAAACACGACCATTAGGGTCGCCGCGTTTACGTTGGTATTGTTTAATGGTTAGTGGTGGTCATGAACGCGTCGCTTTGTTACGTCGTGTTCATGAATGTGTTAATCAACTTCCATTATCGCGACGCATCATGTCGTCGTGATTTGGGCTCTGACTGTCGGATTTTGCCTGAAGGCGACGTATCGGGCCGTCGCTATTCTGTCGCGACACTGGGCTCTATCTCGTTAAGGTTTTGAACCGCGTCTGGATAGGTTGTCGCGATTTGAATGGCGACACCTGTGTCCGTCGCGTTTCAGCTTCTATGGTTTACTTGTGATGGCTGGGCAGTGAGGTTCTAGTGTGAACCTAGCTTTGGTCTTTTGCTATCTTTTAAAGGTTACTTAAGTTGGTTAAGTTAGTAGAGCATGTGTAGAGTTGATATATGAGTAGTTAGTGAATTGTGTAATTTCTTATGTGCTCGTTAGTATATTAAGTTAAGTGATTAATGTGTATTGTGGTATGGTGTTGCTACAGAGGTCGTGAGACGACCAATGACAGGCAAGGTTAATATATGATATTGTGGTTCATGTATATATAGTTCTATGATAGCTTGGAGGTCACTTGGTGACCGGTGACAAGCTAATTATGATACTCATGTATCGTGTTTTATAATAAAGGTTGTATAAGTACATATCGTGGTTTGTGCGTTTGTCAAGTTTGGTGGTCCGACGCCTATTCCGGAATGCCTCTTCAATCAGGTACCCCAGGTTCTATGTGCGTCAAGCACATTGTGCTCGGGTCGTGTCCTGGTACGGTGTGTACCACTAAGGTTTGAGTCGTCTTCTTGGACACCCTCACTCCTGTGTTTGAGTTGTACGTCCGGCTGAGGGAAATACGACTGGGGGCAGCGACTTGTGTTTGTGGGTGTGTAGTCGTTTGTAGCGCGCTCGTGGTTGGGGGACGGACACCAGTAGACATACTGGTCCTCAGCTAGTCCTGTGTTTCCAGTGCCTCACTTTAGGGAGCTCGGGCCGGAGTCCCTAAAGGTGTCAGGCATGGGCCTGCAACTATGTGGTCTGCAGGTGTGGTGTTGGATGGTCTCCACAGTTGGTTGGCTTACTTTGTGTGTTTGTGGAGCGGTAGCTGGACTGTGTGGTCCGTGGCTACGAGACTGAGAGGCGGTTCTTGTGCTGTGTAACGACCCGACCTCCCGGACCACCGCCAGGGACCCCGAAGTTCGCGTCGCCACCCACGGATCCGAAGACCCAGAAGGGTTATAAGAAATAGTCTAGTGAGATGTGTACTGAATTTAAATAACTATAACAATATAACAACTGCACAACGTGTCCCAAGTAAAAGCACAGGTACAAGAAGAAAGGTGCAGTCCTTAAGGGGCATACCCCGAGAACTTGCAAAGAACAACTCTCTACTCACTCAGGTAAAAGAGCTCACAACACTCGCTCTCACTGCTGCTGACAACACACGGCGCCACAGCCGCCTCCGTAACCCGTCCGACACTGAGCTCCCGCGACGACGAGCCCCTAGCTGAAGGAAGTAGGGGGGTGAGCCTCGCGAACAAGGCCCAGTAGGGATTACCAGTCCCTCACTGGCCAGAGCATCAGGAACTCTGAAAATAAGAAACTACCCTAGAAAGCTGTAAAGCGGGGAACATCCACAGCATGGTACTACTAAGCAGCGGAATAGAACAGTGCAATGCCACGACCACCAACCAAGGTCGTGACACACACACCCGACTCCCGCAGAAACCAACAGAGTCAGGCACAAAGCGGAAGCAACCCTCGGCACACCCGTCGAGACCATGCAACAACCAGGTGAGAACGACGTCTCACCACAAGCACGACCCCCTCAAACCTCCACAAGGTCGAGGGCCGACAAACAGAACCACCCAGGACCTCGGACACACCATGAGGTCGGGAAGCCACACACGCCGGTGCCACCACGGACTGGCACCCAAGAACGGGACTACGGAACTGAGAGGACACCGAGTGGAAACCACTAGAAGCACAGGTCCGCACAAGGCCAAACCAACGACACCCACAGAGACTAGACACAGCCAGGCTATAACCGCCATGTAAGCTCAGGCAACGAGTCGGACTTGGAAACGTTGCGAGGAAACATTGTCACAACAACAGCAACCAAGCCACCGCCGCTAGCAGCCAAGAGGGGGACACGCCGTCTACGCCCTCTGCTCGCCAGCCTAGCTCCTGCCGCCCCTCCGCGGAAGAGCGAGACAGAGCCACCACAGAAACACACAAACACACGCAACACCTCAGCTTGGCCAAGCTTCGGCCCCACGCCTAGCACCACTACTTGGCTCCGGAACCAACGTAGAGAGAGGTAGTGAGACAAAGGACTATCTGGGCCGCGCCAGGAAGAAAACACCTCAACAACCTCGGCGTCCCGCCCCAGATAAGAGAGCTCTACAAATGACTCAACGCCGTTGTCCAAACCTCATTTTTCCCCTCAGCTCCAGAGTCTACCAAGTGGGCTGCCAACTCGAGCACGCTCATAGCCCGGAGCACTCCCTAAACAGGCTCCCAAGGATGGGGGCCCAGGAAACGGAGACAACCTCTGAACAGGACAAGCCCTCAAGTGCCAAGCACTGGGCGAACAGGCGGGGCAAGCATAACAAGAACCACACCAAACCACTGGCTTGTAACCCACGACAAGCCCAGCAAGCGAGAGGCACGCACGGACCCTCAAGAGGGCCATCGGCCAACCAAGGCACGCACGAGCAAGCCAGAACCTCGGAACACTACCAGAAGTACGGAAAGCCCGTCGCTCTGCTAATAATCGATTGACCGCCGATCAATCGATTATTAGACAGACATGACCCTCTTGGCACCGCCGCCAGGACACGGCCACGAAGGTGTCACCTTCAGTCACTGAACACAGCTAGGTAACCTGCCGCGTTCCCCACTTGAAGGTCCTAAGGGCAAGCCTGCCATGGGGCACACGCCGAAACCCCAACCGGAACCACGGAACACCCGAGGCACACATAGGCACTATCACATCCCCCTTGGCCATCGCGATATCATCGCGACGGGGAAGGGCACCGCGACAGCAACCTTGTGGCGACAGGGCAAAGCATCGCGACAGCAAACCCTGTCACGACAGAAAAATGCATCGCGACAGCGATCCTTATCACGACCGGCCAACGTGTAGCGATAAGGTCGCGCCCGAGCGGGCAGATGCCTCTTTTGGTGTCGCGACGCACGCCGCGGTCGCGACACCAGCAGAGAGGCAAACCCACAGGATGCTCCATCCCGGGGCCGCCCACAAGCCACACACATCACCACACGGGGGAGGGGAGCATGGAGAAGCAGTAAACACTAACTATAAACTTCGAGGGGCTCCCAATCCACCCGGATCGAGAAGTTCAAGCAATCCCTACCTTAAACGAAGAACGAACCCCATAGGGCCCTTCACGTCGGATTGGCCACTCTTCCTCGCTCCACGCAAGCTCCACGACGCCGGGACATGACTCACGGCCCTCCTCCTCGCCTGAAACACACAAAGGGGAGAGAGGGAGGCGGAGCACCGCCGGAGGGGGAGAAGAGAGGGGAAAGAGGGAGAGAGGGGGAAAGGGTCACCGGCCAAGGCCTTATGCCTACAGCACCCAAGACGCGACGGGGCGACGCGTCGCGTTAAGGATCTTAACGTGACGAGTCAACGCACTGCGAAAAGAATGCATCCCCCAAGGATGCCGCGACAAGTCGTACTGACACACCTGCCTTCTGAATATGAACGTGACATGAATGGCATCGCCTTCTGAATATGAACACGACAGGGTCATTGTCGCCTTCATGATCTCTCATCATATGACTCACTCAAAATATCTGATCTCCTAGCATGGGTATCGGATTGGCACACAGTTTGAGGCGTTGGATTCTCAACTCAGAGAGCTACGATATGATGATGAAGACTGATTAATTTGACCAGGAAGAACCCACTAGGTCAATGAACTAATAGGAAAGATGCCATGATCAGATAAAGCCAGTATGGCGATGATGAGCCAATGTGGGGCATCAATGATATGATAAGGAATTTGGCTCAGCTTTTGGGCCATAAATGGGTGTCTACAGATTGCCCCTCCTTGATGCCTGCTTTGCAAGGGAGTGGAGCGATAGGGAAGTGGAGATGGCATGAAATGACGATGTAGTGGAGTGAAGTGGAATGAGATGAAAATCGGGCATCAAGGTAAAGAGACACTCATTCTGAACGAACAAGCAGCGAGAATTATTCGGTGATCTTCGAACACGGCTGGAACAAAGTGCAAGGATGGTTCCAGTCTGGGACGAATAAAGATCAAAAGAAAAGAAATGATCAACCTCTTGATGAAGAGGTACACTGGCCATGTTAGGCTTGCAGGTTCGTTCATTAGGGGATAGGTGTTGTCCCGGTGGGTTGGTTCGACTCTGGCCTTCGAGCGATTCACGGCTAATGAGCGGATCAGTGGGGAAGGGATGACTGATATAATGAATGGGGATGAGAGGAATCCTGAATAGGAACCATACTAACAAACTGGACCGAACAACTAGCTCCAAGAAAATTTTCAAATTCGGAGTGGAATGGAAATCCTTGTTTGGGAAATGAAAATCTGGTTGGACATCATTGAGAAGCTGGCTTTGACTAATCATGAAATGTGAAGCTCAAATTCCTACATGATGCATGCTGGGCTAAAAGAAAAGAAATCATAAAATAAAATGCAAAGAAAAGGAGAAAATAACAAATACTCAAGGATAATATTGCTAGACAAGATGAGCAAGGGTCAAGACTCTTCGCATCCCCACCGTGCGATAGAATCCATCGTCCCCAAGTCATACCATCTAACGGCCTATCCAATGATTAACAGTGTGCACTTAGATCATCCTCGTTTTTGTTGAAGGGGAACTCAGATCTCAGAACACACTGAGAACCAGCCGGTCCTTGAGATGATATAGTAGGGTAGATACCATATAATAATGCAGAGAGATAAGGTTAGAAATACTTACCTGAACTTAACTGATGAGCCTTTTTGGATTTTCTGATTTTCTGATTTTGTGGATTTTCTGCATTTTTGATTTTTATGAATTTTCAAAATATAAGAAATCAATAAAGAACAAGATAAGAATTCAGTTTGCATTAACACAATCGAAGAGCTTAAGCATAAGTGCAAGAATGCATCTCAATTGGTAAAAAATAGTCGTGACCAATGTAAGGAATAGGAATCCTTTTGGTTATGGACTATGATTGTGTGACAGTGACGAGTGAGATATGAATGCCGCTTTCTTTCTTCTACTGCGACCTACACACTTAGGGTTGTTGGGGATATCCCCCGATCCACAGCCCTCTCGCACACGACTCACACATAGAGATCGGAGGAGAGATTGAAGAAGGGAGAAGAGGAACACAAGAACACCAGGTTTTACGTGGTTCGGAGGCAACACCTTCCTACGTCCATAGCCACAGCCACAGCAGCGATTCCAATCATATGCCTCAAAAGAATCTACATACAAGGAGAATCCATCCCACTTTATATGCTGGGAGGTTAGGGTGCCATAATCGAGAATTACAAGGACAAAATTTGCCCTTAACTCAAAAACGTGAAGCGTCTGTCCTGGGGTGTGAGAAGTCGACTGCCTTGAGGACTTCGACTGCCTTGGGTCTTGGAGTCGGCTGCTGAAGTCTACTGC
The DNA here is from genome assembly GCA_014218235.1 of Colocasia esculenta. Lineage (NCBI taxonomy): Eukaryota > Viridiplantae > Streptophyta > Magnoliopsida > Alismatales > Araceae > Colocasia > Colocasia esculenta. The sequence goes on along the minus strand of CM024763.1, from coordinate 39,740,123 downwards.
CTTGAAGTCGACTGCCGAAGTCAACTGCTGAAGTCGACTTCCTTGAAGACTGCCGAGGTCGATCCGCTCCGAACCAGTTCACATCTGAAAGTTCAAGCTCCACACTCTAACAAGGACAACCATGAAGACAAGTTAGATTCATTCTTCGACTTAGCCCCTTGCTTTAAGCATGACAAGTAACCAATCTTGATAAATGGTCAAGGGGCTAAGCCTTATTAAATAGGCGAAAAGACATAAGTAGATAAATGACATGCATGAATGAGTAGTTTTTGAAAACATTTTTTTTTGAGATATTTGATTTTTAGATTTTTGAAGTATTTGATTTTTTGGAGTTTTGAAATGCGCCTAAAGTCAACGTTAGCCCTTCCTAAGATAAGACGTGCGAGACGGAAGCTACTCGCCCCTTTTGGGCCACAACATGTAGACCAATTCAAACCGCTGGTTAGGAGTCTTGGTCACTTCCCCTTCTTACCAAAGGCTTCACTAAGGTAGGACGTGCGTTTAGGGGTGACATGCCATGGGTGACTGCCCCTAGTTGATAGTGCAGCTAGTTAGGCCATACCTAAGAGATGACCCGATCTTATAGAAGGAAGGGAAGACTATTTTAGGAAAGTCTAATGTGGGTTTAGGGACGTTGGGTTCAGCTTCTTCCCGCGGCATACCCTTCAAAGATTAGGTCTGTTGCGTAGGGACTTTGTGGTCTTTTATGGATTTGCACTGTTTGGGGCATGCGTACGACCGGGCTCATGAGCGTCCCGCGGGGACTTTGCCACTCTTTGCCATGCCCCTATTCTAATCATGTATCTTTCTATCTTTTCTTCTGCTTCTTTGTCTCTTTGCCTTTATTATTTGACCGTACCTATTTGAGACTTCCTCTCGTCAGGGTATGCTTAAAGTTTACAACCTTTCCCTCACGACCCTTTGCCCCTACACTTCGACCGATTTGGAAGAGAATGACCATCACATCGCTAAAGTAGGGCCTACATAGCCACGGTATCTACTAAGCGCAGTCACCTGGGCTTGCCGTGTGTGTGTGTTGGTCCTACCTTAGAGCAACCCTTGATGATTTGGGAAAGGATATCGGATTCTTAACATGGGGTTATCCCTAATCTAAGTGTTGTGGCCTCACACCTATAGACCTAAGGATAGAATCTTTTGAGGTACAACGCATTCCACGGATGTGACAATTCTACGCCCTCAGCATTGACTAGGCGGTAGGCATTTTCCGGATACACCTCCTTCACAACGTACGGACCTTCCCAATTTGGTTGTAATTTAGACCTTGGACCTCCAGGTTTGATAAAGATGCGTTTCAAAACCATATCACCCTCTTTGAATTTTCGTTCAATGACCTTCTTTTCAAAAGACCTTGAGATTCGCCTTTGGTATGAGAGCACATGATTGGCTGCCATTAATTGCCTTTCATCTAAGAGTTCCAACTAGACTAGCAACGCCTCTCAATGTTCGTCGAGATTAAGTTCTTTATCGAGTTGGACTCTTAATGAAGGATCAAGATCTCATATGGAACTACCGCCTCCATCCATAAGTGAGAGCATATGGGGTTTGTCCCGTGGGAGTACGGACAGAGGTACGATATGCCCATAGAGCCTCTATTAGCTTTTCTGGCCAATCAGCGAATTTGTGTGATTCACAAGTTTTCTTCAGGATTTTAAGAAGGGTTTTATTAGTTGCTTCAGCTTGGCCATTGCCTTGGGGGTAACATGGAGATGAATGATGCAGAGTGATATTGTATTTCTTACAGAGGTCTTGAAGTTCTTGAGAGATGAATTGTGACCCGTTGTCTGTGACGATGCTGCTTGGCACTCCGAACTGCGATATGATATTCTTCATGATAAAGCGGCACACTGTGGATGCTTTGATTTCTGCAAATGCTTCTGCTTCTGCCCACTTGGTGTAATACTCAGTTGTTGTTAGGATAAAAGATTTTTGTTTGGTTTGAGCATTAGGATCACCAAGGGGGCCGACAATATCAAAGCCACATGGAGAATGGCCAAGGCGTGGAGAGTGGATGAAGTGAGGATGAAGGAGCATGAATTTTGTCAGCATGGAGTTGACATTTGACACATCTACGGACGTAGATGGCACAGTCTTCTTCTAGGGTCGGCTAGTAGTAACCCTGCCTAATGAACTTCTTAGCAAGCATTTAACTGTTAACATGCCCTCCGCATTCACTAGCATGGGCTCCTTCTACCACTTTCCAAGCTTCATCATCATTAAGACATCTCAAAAGAACTCAATTAAGAGCCCGCATGTATAAAACTTCTCCGACGACTGTGTACCTTAGGGCGGCTCTTCTTATGGCCTTGCGATCCACCAAATTTGCCCCTTCGGGATATGACCCATCCTTACAATACTGCTCAATCTCAAAATACCATGGCAATTCCTCTTCGTCTAGGATTTCCTCAAGCTCAACTAGCATGACTTGTTGCGCTCCTCTCTTCCTAGCCCTCTCTTCTAAGGTTGTCCTAAGGTTGTTGAACCAAGGATCCTGGGAAGATGGAACATCAAGCCGTTGGACAACGATTGTCTCGGTCCGTGGCTCAGAGGGAAGGATAGAGAAGAGGCTAGTGACGCCAAGGCGTCAGCCAGGATATTTTGTGAACGAGGAGTGTGGACATAGATAAGCTTGTGGAACTGTCTTGCCAGCAACGTGACCAAGTCTTGATATGGTTTAAGCTTTGGGTCACAAGTGCGGTAAGTTGAGAGCACCTGCCGCAGAACAAGCTGAGAGTCTCCTATAATTCTAAGGTGGGATGCACCCAAGATATAAGCACGTTTAAGACCAGCGCGGAGAGCTTCATACTCAGACATGTTATTAGTGGCGGAGAAGGTGAGTTGAAAAGTGATGGGGATGGTAATACCCTCTGGGTTGAGCAGTACGGCTCCAATGCCCCTTCCCTGAGAGTTGAGTGCACCATCAAAATGGAGGGACCAGAAGGGATCTTTGGAGATGATCGAGAGCTCTTCATGGGGAAATTCTTCTCGGATGGAATCGCTGTGATGTAGTGGAAGATGGGCAAGGTGCTCGGCAATGGCATACCCTTTGATAGCCTTTTGGACCACAAAAGAGATGTCAAACTGGGAGAGGAAGCTCTGCCAGCGCGCGAGCCGATCAGAGAGGATAGGTTTTTCTAGGAGGTACCTGAGTGGATCCATCCTCGAGACTAGCCTGACCTCGTGGGCAAGAAAGTAGTGCTTGAGTTTTTGAACTACCCACATGAGCGCGGCACAAGTTTTGTCCGCGGTGGTGTACTTGGATTCTGTGGTGTTGAAGAGTCTAGAAAGATAGTATGCTGCCCTTTCTTTTCCAGATTCATCGTGTTGTGCAAGGACAGCACTTAGGGAGTCCTCAATGACTGAGAGATATAGGATCAGTGGTTTCTCGGGTACATGAGGTTGCAAAACTGGGGGATTCATGAGATACCTCTTCAAATCATCAAAGGCTTCTCGGCACTTATCATTCCATTCAAACTTTGCCCCTCCTTTCAAAAGATCATAGAATCGGCGGCATCTTTGTGAATGCTGTGATATGAATCTTCTAATGAATTACAGACGCCCAATCAAACCTTTTAGTTGTAAGATATTCTTTGGAGGTGGCATTTCCGCAATAGCCCTAGCCTTGTTTGGATCGATCTCAATCCCCCGCTTACTAACTATGGAGCCTAGCAACTTCCCTGATAACACCCCGAACACACACTTCTTTGGATTCATTCTCAGTTGGTACTCCCTTGATCTTTGCAATACCTTGGCGAGGATCTCGGGGTGTTCTCTCCTGGTTCTTGACTTCACCAGAATATCATCCACATACACTTCTACATAGACATGCATCATGTCGTGGAAGATAGCCATCATCGCCCTTTGATAGGTAGCCCCAGCATTCTTTAGCCCAAATGTCATGACTACATAACAATACGTACCCTAGGACGTGGTGAAGGAGGTTTTCTCTTGATCTTCAGGAGCTAGACAGATCTGATTGTAACCAGAATACCCATCCATGAATGAGAGGGTCTCATACCCAGCAGTGTTATCAATTAGTACATTGATGTGAGGAAGCGGGAAGTCATCCTTTGGACATGCCTTATTTAGGTCCCGAAAGTCAATACAGATTCTGACTTTTCCATCCTTCTTCATGATTGGGACTATATTTGCCACCCAGTTCGGATAAAGCACTGCCTTGGTGAATCTAGCCTTGTGGAGTTTGTCTACTTCGTCCTTCATCTTCAGGGCCATAAGTGGGTGGAATCTTCTAAGTTTTTGCTTTATGACCTTTGCCCCTTCTTTCAACACAAGTCGGTGCTCCACTAGCGAGGGGTCTAGGCCAGGCATGTCCTCATATGACCAGGAAAATGTGTCTTTATATTCCCTTAGAATTTGCACCAATTCCTCTTCTTCATCAGGAGGGAGGTTCACTGAAATCATCACAATCCTAGGATCTTCTTCTATTCCAAGGTTGACTTCCTTAGTAGGTTCATCCACTACCGTTGTAGGCTCATCAAATCTCCTTACGCCACTCGCGTATGTCTCGGCAGTGTCATCTACTTCGCCATCCTCCTCATTGATTGGGTCCTCATCATTCATGATCTCATAGACACCAAATTTGTCGTCTACGAACACCCCATCCTGCTCGATTTCTTCTTCTAACACTAACGCCTCTTTTGTGAACTCCTTGTTGGGTTGAGTGTGTTTTGGAATTTCCTAAAGTTGTATTTTAATGATATCCAATGAACATCACTCATACTTTGATTTTGATGATGACATATTGTGATTTTAATGATGACATGTTGTGATTTTAATGATGACATGTTGTGATTTTAATGATGACATATTGTGATTTTAATGATGACATATTGTGATTTTGATGATGACATGTTGAATATGTTATACATTTTATACATATCACAATAATGCTTAGATAACATGTTTTTGATGTTTAATATCTCATATTTTAATGATAATATCTTGTATTAATTATTTACACTTTATATTTTCAGGTTTACACAAATTTGTCTCAAGTGGTGTCGACACAGTCCACCTGTGTGCTGACACGGTCTACCTGTGTGTTGACACGGTCTGCCTGTGTGTTGACACAGTCTGCCAGTCATGTCGACACACTCAATGGGCAGTGTCGACACTAGTCCCAGATTCCAGAAGACCCAGTTGCCAGACTGGGACAGTGTGTCGACACAGTCCCAGGCAGTGTCGACACTAGACCCAGTTCCCAGAAGACCAATTTTGCGCAAATGGGACAGTGTGTCGACACACTCCCTGGTAGTGTCGACACAGTCCACCTGAAACTCAAAAATGTGAATTTTTCTGGACATGTGGCTGCTTGGGATTTAGGGAATTTGACCTAAGTTTCCGTGCCCATGCACCCCAAGGCACTTTATGGACATATGGGGCTATAAATACCCATGTTCCTTGTACCCCAAGGCAAGAGAGCCCATACACTTCCAGAAGAAGCTTTTGGCGGCCAAAGGGGGCTTTCCAGATCTTGCTCCATCTTCAGAAGTTGCAGGCCATCCTTTCAAGAGGAAGGACGTGGGAATCAAGGGGAATCTCTGGAGAGAAGCTTGTTGTGCTAGGCAAGGGAGCAGATCCAACTGAAGAGGCGCAGGAGAAGAAGGATTTCTGGCATTTCAGATGCCATCAAAGCAGAGCATCGCCAATTGCAGAGAATCTCCATCGATTTCCATCAAGGCTCCTCAATTGAAGCGTCTGCAAGGCCTCTTCATCGAAGAACACTCATTCTACATCTATTTGTCTCATTTCTAAGTTGTTCTTCTTATTTCGTCTATGAGATTTGTGCATGAAGTTCTGCACAAATTTCTGTGTATGAATTGTCTTGAATCAGATCATTGCTAGAGGATCTGATTTATGTTGTCTTTAATCTATCTTGTGTTTTGGGAGCCGTCGAGCTCTGGTTTGTGAGTCGTCGCACTCACGGTGTGGTTTGAGCCATCGTGCTCAATTTGGAGTCGTCGTGCTCCGATTGTTGTTTGAGCCGTCGCGCTCAGTTTGTGAGTCGTTGAACTCAAGGGTGTTTGGAGTCATCATGCTCCAGTGTGTGTTGTACTCAAGGTTTTGAGTAGTGTGGCCTCACTGTGTGAGGGGTGGACGTAGGAGTCACTAGAGGTGATTTTCGAACCACCTAAAAATCCTCTGTGCAATGGTTTGAATTGTGGTTTGACTTTGTATTACGCTAGATGCATGCATAGGGATTTCATTCACACTACTAATCGATTTGCTCACGCATACTAATCACACTTCAGATCAGTAAATTGTTTGGGTGAATTGATCTCTGATTCGAAGTGATTTTAAATTGCTTGAGCTTCTGCAGTAATTGGTGTTAGATCTATTCAACCCCCCCTTCTAGATCTGATCCATCCACCATTCGATCCTATAATTGGTATTAGAGCAAGTTAATATATGTTTCTGATCTGATTTGATTGCTTCTGATTGATCTCTGTGTTAATTACTTGAATTGTTTGCTTGCCCTTTCATTATCTCATTTTAATTGATGGATTCTCAAGGTTTTATTGCTGAAGGCCATTCCATCAATAGGCCACCCTTCTTCAATGGGACAGACTATTCTTATTGGAAGAATCGCATGCAAGTTTTCCTTAGTGCCCAGAACTATGAGATTTGGAGGGTAGTTGAGGTAGGTCCTATGAGAACCAGGTGTAATCACAGGGATTGGCTTCCCCTCGACACGGACATGGATATCAAATATGATAACATAGGAAAAAGGATGTGATCGCCACCTAGATAAGTTGCCTAATGATGTGGAAAGACAATGGCTAACTTAAACTAGGAAAAAAAGAAGAGAACAGGAAACTGACCTGGTGTCGCGGTCGCCATGGCCTCCGCGTCTCTAGTATCGCGTCAGTGGAAATCGACGCGTCTTTGTCGCGTCACCCTAGGCCGTCGCGTTCTCTAAATGCGGGAGATTTGTTGTTGTGACCTTCTTCTAGTCCTCCAGCCGGCCAGAGCACCAGAGCTCCTCGTAGACTTTGCTTGCTTGCCTGTCAATCAAAAGAAAACACAATGAAAAGACCCTATTAGAACATGTAAAGTGTAGTATCTATTCTAAAAGACGAAATGAGGTGGGAGATCATGGTGGGAACGCACCTGGGGTGGTTTTAAACCCCTGTGGGTGTGGGAAAACGTGGGTGGATGGTGGATATGCTCTACTAAAAAGGACATAAAAATGCATGTAGAAATAGAAGAGGAAGAGCAAAGGGAATGAGCCCCATTAGGGCGACTTCCTGGCGTGGATGCAGCTCCATGATGTGCGAAGAGGTCCAGGAGATTGCTAGAGTCGCCCTCTTCACGTTCCTTGCTCCATTGATGGTGAAATGAGTGAGTTGTGAGGAGTGTAATGTGAAGGGAATGAAGGGAATGAGTGGCTGCGTGGCTAAGTCTAGTTCAGAGGAAATTTTGGCAGCCCTTCGGGGTGATCATGAGGCTCTCCTCGTCCATGAGGAGGGGCCTTCCTTATATAGAGCTTGGAGTGAGAAAATTAGGTATTATCTCCTCAAAAAGGTTTGGAAATTAAAAATGGGGGATAAAGCTCTGTCAAAATCGGGTGTAGAGTCCTTAGGGGAACTTAGGAGAGTCCCTAAGGCCAAGGATCCGTCCAAGGGGTTAGGATAACCCTCTTAGACCAAGTCAAAGTGCATGGGAGGATAAATAGGGTGTGGTTACGGAGGCCAGAGATCTCGGACATTGTCGCGTCAGATCGTAGGGTCGCTACTAGAAACGCGACGGTGCGGGGGGACGCGACAGCATTGCCCACGTGCATGGATAATGCATGGGCTGTCGCGGCGGCCCAACCCGTCGCGACTATAGTCGCGGCGCCACGATGTGTCGCGACAAGGAACCCGAATTATCTTGGATTATTCTCTCTAACCACATGATAAAATAGGAGTCATATTCCTCTAGGAACTCTCAAATGATTGATTTCGGGATTTCAAGGTATTTTTAATGGATTAATGGGCTCAAATCAAGGCAAATGATGGGCTCAAGGTGAGTGACCAATTAGGGGCCCCTAAGGTAGCAAGAAATGTGGTTCAACCCATTAGTCATAATCGGGTGTCTACAGATTGCCCCTCCTTGGCTTCTACTTTGTAGGGGAGCGAAGCGGAAATGGCGTGGAGATGTCATGAAGTGACGATGGAACGGAGAAGACGCGGAGCGGACTGAAAAGCGGAAGCCAAGGTAAAGAGACACTGATCTTAACTAACAGGCAATTGGAATCTTTGTGAAAGCCCCGAGTCGGTTGTTCAAGTAGAATGCGAAGAAGAGCACAAGTCTGGACGAGAGGAGAAAAAAAGAGGACGATCAACCCCTCGATTGAGAGGTACCCTAGCCGATTGGCCTACAGGTTTTGTTTTGGAAGGACATGTGCGTGCTAGGCAGGTAACTCATGACTCTGTCCTGAGAGCGGTTCGCAACCAAAACGGATCAAAGGAAAAGGATGAATATTTGGATGGGGAATCCAGCTGGCAGGGAAATTCTTGTCAAACTGACGGGAACAACTTGCTCGGAGGCAGACCTTCTGATTCGGAGTGGAATTGGATTTCTTTGTTTGGAACATGAAGGATGATTGGGCACTCAACACGGGCTCATCAATAGTCAAGAATGAGTCAGGAAAGTTCAAAATCCTACATGATGCATGCTGGGCTAAAGTAAGAGAAATCATCAAAGCGAATGCAAAGAAAAGAAAAAAAATAGAAAATAGATCAAGGATAATATTGCTAAGTTAAGTGAGAACGGGTCAAGAGACTACCCACAACCGCGGTGCAGGCCTGAATCTATCGTCCCTGTGCTTAACTAACTCAACGGCCTATCCAACGATTAACAATGTGTACCTAGATCATCACTGTTTTTGGTAAAGGGGAACTCAAATCCCAGAACACATTGAGAACCAGCCAGTCCTTGAAACGATATAATAGGTAGAATACCATATAGTAATGCGAGGAATAGGAACAGAAATACGATACCTGACTTACCTGGACGACATTTCCTCATTTTTGGATTTTTTTTTGAATCATTCAGCATAATAATCACAAGATGATAAATGAACTTAATGAACATAGTTGAAGAAACACATATACAAAGCACAGGTAAGGGAATAAACATTCGGGTATAGACGCGACACACCCGACCACGACCTTGTCGCGTCGCAGCGCCCTGTCGCGACATAGTCGCGTCGGATCGTGGCGTCGCGACTCGGACAGAGTCCTGAAAATGCAGAAAACCGGGACTTAGACTTATCCTAAGACATCTAGACTAACACTAGGACTCCTAAACCTTTCCTAGACTTATCCTAACTCCTAGTTGCGGGATTAGAGTGGGTTTCTAACTCCCTAAAGCTTATAAATAAAGGTTTGGGCTGTTAATCCCGCAGCTAAACTCTTGGCCTCCTCTGCTTTCCAATTCAAGCTCTTTCTCCTTTCTTGCAGTCATGAAGAGGAATTATTCGGCTTTTACAGAAGATATCCCCGCTTACTCCGGCCAAAAGCTGCTAGAGAGACGCATGCCGATCTGAAGCAACTCTCCGCCATCCCGGGGCACATCTACACGCGCCCGAAGCTTCAAGTAAGTGGCTTTTCTTCCTGAGATTCTGCATTTTCTGCATTACTCTGTCTTTTTTTACTCTGTTTTGCTCTTTCGCTCTGTTTTGCTCCGTTTTGTTCTTCTCTTTTCTCCTCTTTTCCTTCCGTTCTTCATGCTCTTCTTCTATCTCAGATCCTCCCCGGCCAACGGCGATTTTCAAAGATGCCATGGCTGGCCCATGCTCGAATTATTGCCGCCCACGTCTATTAGCCACTTGAAGGAGTGGGGGCTGTCCACCATCTTTACACTAGCCAAAAACTACAACAAGTTGGTGCATGTGTGGGAGAGTGTCACAGCCATGGTGGAGCTATGGCACCACAGACCAACTCGTTCATCTTCCCTGAATTCGAGGCGACGATCCTCCTGGAAGAGTTGGAAATCATGCTCGGCCTCCCACGCTATCAAAGGGGCGAAGAGTTGACCCTCTCCTACACCGTAGAGCAGATCAACTCCTGGAGCATTCTGGCGTACATTACCACAAAGAAGAACGATCTCTACTCCATGACCAGTGGTATGCATGTTCACCTCTCCAATCGCTCAATGGATTATTCCCAGTGTAAGCGGAAGACCACGAACTACACCGCCATCGCCAAGGCAGCCGCCATATGCATTGCGCGGCATCATACTCTTCCCGGAAGCCGACGGTGCCATCTCTTTTGGAAATCTTAGCATTATTGACTCCATCTCCGAAGGTATGAAAATTGGGCAAGCCGTCCTGGGTTTTCTATATGCAGGCTTGACCTCTGCAGCACTCGGGGGTCCCTTCTACGGATCGGTCGTCACCTTTGAGCTTTGGATGGGGATGCATGTTCAATTCCGGGCGGTGGAGGACCTGACCATGGAATGCAAGACAATGCTGAATCACCCACTGGCGTATGTGGGCGGACGGCTTCACATGAGCCCTCGGGCATGGTGCAAAACAGCTCAAGTGAAGGGCATACATGCATGGCGCCAATACCTCCGAAGTCTGACCGTGGCGGATTTTGACATGCGCCCACGATTCATGCACGGCCGGATAATTCACCTTCCTCAACGTACCGGGCTCGCCTTGAGCTGCTGGGCAACGGGGCGCTAGTTTCCTACAACCCGGCCGCTGCCATCTCCAATGCGGTGCGGCTCGCACGGTGGTTCCACTTCTATCACACTTCCCTCCTATCCAAGAGAGGAAGAGGGGCAATGCACAGGACGAACGCGACATGCGCAGCGCGGTCGTCCACTGGGAAGGATGCGCGACGAGCGCGATTCAAGCCGAGGTGGAGAAGATGACGAAGCAATCATGGAATACATTGAAGCTTTGAAGAAACTTCAGCCTGTGGGAGGGAACAATTGATTGATTTGATTTGATTTGAATTGTAAGCCAGATGATAGTTAGGAAAGGATTTGAAAGTATTGTTTGATTGTTTAGAATGAATTAGAGCATGTAACAGACTTTGCATTTGAATGAAATAGAGTGAAATTTTATGCAAACGGAAGGGCTCTTGATGATGCGACAGCAGGGGTGTCGCCTTTATGTCGCGGCCATGCGGGGTGTCGCGACATGTCGCAGCAGCCCAGAGGGTCGCGACATGAACGCGACCGCCCGCTGCGTCGCGTCATGAACCGATCGATTCAAAAACAAACGGCCCCCCTTTCCTTCTTCCTTTCGGTTTTCAAAAACCCAAAACCTTCAAACCTTCGAATCTTTCCCCTAATTCCCCTGCATTCCGTCCTCCTTGCTAGCTAGAACCCACTCCAAAACAACCCTTATTGCAATGGAAGGAGGAAAGGACTCGGCGAGGCTCATCGCGAAGGAAACGCCAAGCGGAGCGTCGGAGCTCACGACGGCGGATGGAGGAGCTCCGGTCGAGGAGGAAGCGCCCGAGGTCGCGATGGGAGAGGAGGAGGACGAGGGGATGGCTCCAGTCGTGAATGTGGAAGAGGAACGGAAGAGGCGAGTCAAAGCCATGAAAACGGTAAGTACCCCTCCCTCAAACCTTGAATGGTAGTAGTAGAGAGGCATACGGAGCCCCTAGAGGGCGAATGTAGGGCGAGACACCCATGAAAACGAGGATCAAACAAAGAGGGCTCCGGCCGGTTTGAATCTCAGAATGCGTCAGCGCGACCCGCCGCGACATGGTGTCGCGGCGGGGCGGGGCGTCGCGACAGTGTCGCGTCGTGAGGGCCGTCGCGACCTTATCGCGTCCTAAGAAGGTGACGCGATAATGTCGCGGTGGCCCGCACCATCGCGACAAGGTCGCGGCTGCAAGAGCTGTCACGACTCTGTCCGAACACACAAAAAAAAACTGAAATTGAACTTGAACGAATTTTGCAGGGTGAAATGAGGGCTCGAGTGTCATGGACACTGGTGCTGGCTGCTTACCTGGCCTTCCCCTCCTTCCAGCGAGAGAGAGTAGAGGAGAAGGGATTCGGGCAGATTTTCAGGATTGAGAGGATGAGGGTGGACCGGCCCTCACACAGGCCCTGCGGAGCAGGTGGGATGCAGAGGCAAGTGCCTTTGCATTCCATGGGGGCATATGATCCTAGCTTGGAGGACGTGAGCCGGATCACAGGGATAGAGTATACGGGCGGGCAGTGAGTGGTTACACTATCCCTGCTATCACGACTTGGCCGAGCGCCCTAGACCTCCCAGTAGAGCGTAGGTCCTCTCTAGTGCCCAGGGTAGCTTGCAGGAGAGTCTAGTCTGTTCTTTTGAGGCGGGGAAGAATGCAGGGGAGAGCGAGGATGAGTACCTGGCGAGGCTAGCTAGGGTCAGCCAGAGGGAGCTTGCGAGCGAGCCCGGGCCGCAGGCGGACCTGGACTTGCGCCGTTTTCTCGTTCTCTTTCTTGGTAGACTCTTGTTTGCCACGAGAGGCGACGCAGTCCACTGCCGCTTCCTGACCTGCTAGAGGACCTAGGTGAGGTAGGGGGGTATGTCTGGGGAGCAGCCTTCTTAGCGCACCAGTTCGATGGTTTGAGCGCCTCCGAGCGGCAGACGTCTACGAGCGGCTTCTACCCCTTTCTTCAGGTACACCTTCTCTTCTAACTCTCTTAGATTTAAACTTCAGTTTTGCTTAACTGCCAACTAATCTGTCTTTTATCTTGCAGGTTTGGGCTTATCTACACCTCCCAGCCCTGAGGAGAGGGGATCTCACACGGTCGGGCCTCGTGCCCATTGCACGCCGTTGGGACTCTCGTCGAGACACTCGCCACCTTGCCGACCAGTTGGAGCGCCTACAGGAGGTCATTGACAGCTACCCTTATCTGGATGTAAGTACCCTTAATCCTGCCCTTTTGAAGTATTTGCTTCAAATGACTGATTACTTCTCTTTTGCAGGTGGTTTGGCAGCCATATCTGGGGGAGGGTGATGAGGGACAGCCTTGGTTAGTGCAGGCCCGCCCTGCTTCGGTAGGTCAGTGTGGTTGCATGCGCTAAACCTCGTGCTACCTCTGAACTATTCCTGACCCAGCGCTCCTTGGGCCTCAGGCAGAGTGTCGTGGAGTTCCCCGTCCGGGACCGATTTCACCGGCCGGGTCGGAGCTTTCGGGGACTTCACGACACGACAGACTGGAGGGAGCGGGCGCGCGAGCAGATAGAAAATGGAGCAGAAAGGAAAGGGGGTCAGATCGGACGTGGCCACTGACGATGCCTACCTCAGGCGTACGCCTTGAAGTACGGAGGAAAGGTATACAAGAGCGCCCGACACCAGGTAGAACTTTCTAAACCACAGCTCAAAGAACTGGGATTAATGATTAAAATGATGATTTGGCAATTCCTTGCAGGTGGACGTGACTGGTGAGATCGCATCGCTCCGAGCCTTGCTCCAGTCGGCGGTGCAAGATCGAGAGGCAGCCCAGAGGCAGACGACAGAGCTGGTAAGTACTGTGTTCACTTTCAGCCCTTTGATTTAAGCAAAATTTTGAAACTGACATGCCTTCTGCGTGCAGCGGAATGAGCTGGAGAGAGTGAGGGGTACCGGAGCAGGCGGTGCTTCCTCCTCTCGGAGCGCAGGGGGTTCTCCATCGCTCATGGAGGCTCGACTGGCAGGGGCAGTGCTGAGAGCCGAGGTGGCTCAAAGGCACTTGGAGGAGCGGGTAAGTTCATTTAAACACTTGAGTCGTTTATTTCCAAATGATGCTGATGATTACTTGTTGTGCAGGAGAGAGACTTGGAGTTGGCTCACGAGCAAGCCATGACGTTGCAGAGCGAGAGGGACCAGCTGCGCGTCCGGGCGGAGGCGGCTGAGGCACAGGTGGCGGAGATGACCAGGGAGCTGGCGACGCTGCGGGTACAGAGGCCACCCGGAGATCAAGAGGAGGTCACCCGACTGCGTGCAGAGTTGCTACCACAGCAGACGCTGGCGCGGAGCCTTCAGCAGATTGTGACGGACATCGGCCGTTCACGCAGCCGGAGCCGGAGCGGCGTGAGCGTCAGCAGGGCGACCGGCGCCTCCATCGGACAGTATCTAGCAGGTTCCTCCAGCAGGCGGAGGAACGAGGAGGAGGAGCGGCACCGTCAGGGCGAGGGTAGCGCCCATGATGGCAGAGGGGGTGGCGAGATGTTGCCACCTCCAGATAGGAGAGAGGGATCCGGGGAGAGTGGTGGTGGTCAATGAGGAGTCTTGTGAGCCACCTCCCCTTTTATCTATGTACATTTTCTTCATATCTTAGTGCAGTTTTATTTTTATGCCAATATTCATGATAAATGAATGGTTTGTAATTGACACGAGTGAGAGGCGAGTTTCAAACAAGCGAGAAAGAAAGGGAGTCTTGAGCGTGATATTGTACTCTGCCCTTGAAATGCCTGTTCCTGCACACACTTAGAAGAATAAGTTAGATCTGTTCTTAGGCTCAGCCCCTTGCGCGTAAAATGATAAAATCTAATCCGTAATTGTCAAGGGGCCGAGCCTTATTAAATAGACGAAAAGACAATAAAAATAATGCATGCTAAGAAAAGCAAATGTACACATTTTTTATTTTTCTGAAAACTATATTTTTTTTTATGATTTGATTTTTTTGGATTTTGGAATTTTTATTTCTTTTTTTTTTGGGATCTTTTGATTTTTTTGGATTTTTTTTTTGAATTTATTTTATTTTTTGGTTTTGGGGAATTTTTTATTTTTTTGGATTTTGGGGATTTTTTGTATTGGGATTTTTGATTTTTTTTGGTTTTGGGGATCTTTTGATTTTTTTTTATTTTTGGGGATTTTTATTTTTTTTTAATTTTTGGGATTTTTTGTTTTTTGTTTTTTTTTTATCTTTTGATTTTCTTGAATTTTTAGGATTTTTGATTTTTTTTGGAAAATTCTTTTGATAACAACACTTCTTATGTTGAACGATTAACCGTGAGCCTTACCTCTATCTCATTTTGGGAGAGTAAGATTTATGTGCAACGCATATTCATATTAGGTCTGCTAAGCTTTCTTGTCCCTGTGACAACAATGTTCCAACACAGACCAAGCGCATGGATTCTCTGGTCATTTTAGGGAGGATAGGAAGAATATAAATGAGATAAGACTTAATCTTGAAGTCGGGGTTGCCGACTTGTAAGACTTGCAACAAATAAGCTACATGTGCTTTCATCTGTTGTCCATGGACTTTAGGGCCACAGTATTTTCTCTTTTGTCTGGGGCATGCGTGCGACGGGCTCAAGGGCGTCCCGCGGGGAACTGTATTGCCACTCTTTAACATGCCCCTTCACTTTGTCATTTCGTTCGCTTTTTTTTGTGCTATATGCTTTTCTTAGAACTGCCGTCTCTCTTGAGACTTCAAACACATGGTTGTACTGTTGCATGTTTACATGTTAGCCTTCCCCTTGCCCCTAGACCTTGTCCGAGTAGGAGAGAATTGACCTTTTGTTTCCCCGAGCAAGGGCTAAGCGAGAACACTGTATGTGAAGGGACAATGACCTTAGGCTACCATGTTGAGTACGTGATTGCACATAAATATTATTCGTCAATATGAGAGGGAGCGAGACACTTGGAAAATGGCTACTTATTAATTGGTGTTGTTATCCAAAGATTTTGATCAGGGGTAGAATCTTTTAAGATATAATCCATCCATGGATGAGAGAGTTCATCACCGTCGGCATTAACTAACCTATATGCATTTCCGGGTACACTTCTTTAATGACGTACGGCCCTTCCCAGTTTGCAGACAATTTTGACCTTGGACCTCCAGGTTTTATGAAAATTCGCTTCAAAACCATATCTCCTTCTTGAATTTACGCTCAATCACTTTCTTTTGAAAAGACCTTGAGAGTCTGTTTTGATATGAAAGCACGTGATCGGCTGCAGCTAGACGCCGTTCGTCTAAGAGTTCTAGTTGTGTAAGTAACGCCTCCCGATGTTCATCGGGATTAAGTTCTTTGTCCAACTGAATTCTTAGCGAAGGGATGAGAATCTCGTGCGGACATACCGCTTCCATCCCATATGTAAGTGAGAAAAGAGTTTGCCCCGTAGGTGTGCGGATGGAGGTGCGGTAGGCCCACAGAGCCTCAATTAGCTTTTCTGGCCAATCAGCAAATTTACTAGACTCACAAGTCTTCTTTAAGATTTTCAAAAGCGTTTTGTTCGTGGCTTCGGCCTGGCCGTTGCCCTGCGGATAATAAGGAGACGAACGATGCAAAGAAATATTGAACTTCTTACAAAGGTCTTGAAGGTCTTGTGATATGAACTGGGGTCCGTTGTCGGTGACGAGGCTGCCAGGTACTCCAAACCGTGCAATGATGTTCTTCATGATGAACCTGCACACAGTCAAACCTTTGATTTCTGCAAATGCTTCCGCTTCGGCCCATTTGGTGAAATACTCAGTAGCAGTGAGGATGAAGGATTTTTGTTTTATCTGAGCATTAGGATCACCAAGAGGCCCAATGATATTAAGGGCCCACATGGAGAAAGGCCAAGGAGAAGATAGTGGATGCAAAGAGGAAGACGGAGCATGAATTTTATCGGCATGGATTTGGCATCTGACACACCTACGGACGTAGGCGGCACAGTCTTCTTCTAAGGTTGGCCAGTAGTAGCCCTGCCTAAGGATCTTTTGGCTAACATCTGACCATTCCCACATGCCCTCCGCATCACCGGAGTGAGATCCTCCACTATCTTCCAAGCCTCTTCATCGGTCAGCATCTGAGGAGCATTCCATTTAGAGCGCGTCTGTAGAGAACTTCACCCACGAGGGTATACTTTAATGCCGCTCTATGGATAGCTCGCCTATCTTCTGCTTCAGCTTCTTCTGGGAAGGTACCGTCTCTGCAAAACTGCTCAATCTCATGGTACCACGGCCTCTCTTCTTCCATCAATTCCCCTAATTCAACAAGCAACAACTCCTCCTTCGCTTCTCTCTTCTCTGCCTTCAACACTAGGGAGCTCCTAAGATTTGAGAACCAAGGATCCTGAGTTGAGGGAGCTTATAATCTCTGAACGGTGATAGTCTCAGCGCTACGGCTGAGAGGGAAGGAGAGAGACGAAGCTAACGATGCCAGAGCATCGGCCAGAATGTTTTGGGAGCGAGGAGTATGAATGTAGATGAGTTGACGGAATTGCTTGGCGAGGAGCGTGACCAGATCTTGATATGGCTTGAGTTTGGGGTCACGAGTGCGATAGGTAGAGAGGACTTGCCGAAGAACGAGCTGAGAGTCTCCTATGATCTTAAGGTGATGGGCACCTAAAAGGTAGGCAAGCTTAAGACCGGCTAGGAGAGCCTCATACTCGGAGATGTTGTTGGTGGCGTAGAACTGGAGTTGATAAGCCAAAGGAATGGTGATCCCTTCTGGGGTGAGCAAGACTGCACCTATGCCCCGTCCCCTAGAATTGAGAGCTCCATCGAAATGGAGTGACCAGAAGGGATCGTGAGAGACAAGTGATAGGTTTTCGTCGGGAATTCCTCCTGAACCGTATCACTATGAGGAAGAGGGAGGTGAGCAAGGTGCTCAGCAATGGCATACCCTTTTATGGTTTTCTGAACAATAAAGGAGATATCAAACTGAGAGAGGAAACTTTGCCAGCGTGCCAATCTGTCGGCGAGGACTGGCTTCTCAAGGAGGTACCTAATAGGGTCCATTCTAGAGATCAAACTCACCTTATGAGCTAGGAAGTAGTGCTTCAATTTCTGCACTACCCAAACTAGCGCTGCACAAGTTTTCTCCATTGTGGTGAGTTTGAGCTCGGAAGGATTGAATAGCCTAGATAGGTAGTAGACTGCCCTTTCTTTGCCGGATTCATCATGTTGAGCAAGGACAGCTCCTAGGGAGTCCTCAACAGTCGACAGAGATAGGATTAGGGGTTCCCAGGGATAGGCGCTGAAGCACGGGCGGATTCATAAGGTAGCTCTTGAGTCATCGAAGGCCTCTTGGCATTTATCATTCCATTCAAAATGACTCCTCCTCTCAACAGTTCGTAGAAAGGACGACATCTTTGAGAATGCTGAGATATGAATCTCCTTATGAACTGCAACCGACCAATCAACCTCGAAGTTCAGATATGTTCTTAGGAGGAGGCATCTCATTGATTGATTGCCTTGGCCTTGTGTGGATCTATTGAATCCCCGCTTACTAACTATGAAGCCTAATAATTTTCCTGAGGAAATCCAAATACGCACTTTCTTTGGATTCATCTTCAATTGATACTCTTGTGCGCGACGGAAAATTTTGGCAAGTACGGAGGAGTGCTGTAAGGTCCTCGAATTTTCGTCGCATATTTGTATTATGTGTGTATATTTGTGCTTTGTATGTTGTACATATTTACGTACGTAGTAATTAGTACGAGTACGGTGCATGTGTTTATATTAAATATAAATATGCATGTATTGAAATGTGATAGATGGATATAATAGTATACATATTGCATGTATATATGCACGGTGCATGGGTTTTCTGCATATTTCAGAGTTCTGGCCGAAGGCCATCTTAGCGTCAACCCCAGGCTGTTTAGCTGGTGTCAGCGTCCAGACATGGACGCCAACACTCATCCTGGCGTCCAGCGATATGGACGCCAATCTCTCTGGCCTGCATGCGCAGCAGAGCTGCAAGCTTCTGAAACAAGAAAGCCCAGCCATTGGGGTTCTCCCCAAGGCTCTGAGGGCTGTCATATCACCCAGGGAGTGGAGAGGGGTCTCTCCTTAGGTCTAAACCGGAACTCCCTTTCCCCAGCCTCTTTCCACCCTTGCAAGAGGAGAAAAAAGGAAAGAAAAATCCTAGGAGAAAACTGTGAGAAAAACCCACTTAGCACCCAAAAATCCGACCCCTGGAGCTTGATCCGGCATCCCACTACTTCAAGAAGGGCTGGACTGAAGAGGAAGGCTTACCCAACCTCGGCTTGCTGTGGATCTCGCTCAAGAACCCGGAGGAGAGATCTTGGAGGGAGTTTCTGCACTTCTTGGAACAGCCCAAGGAGAGCTTCACCGAGCCCTAGATCCTTTGGAGGAATTTTAAAAGGCAAGTGACCTATCCATGATGTCCCCGTATGAGTCTAGGTTGGTTTTGCAATTTTTATACATTTTCCCTCGAGTCCTAGACCCTCCCATTCACCAAATCTTGAGAGGTCGGGTCTGTGTTTCTACACAGACCTGCATCGACGGCAAGGTCCCTAGACGACGATATCATGCTTGGCGTCCATCGACCATGCCGCTGACCCTGAGTCAGCGGCCAGAGACTGCCGCCAAGTTCCTCTGGACAGAACAGTGAACTGTTCTGCCCTTCCTTTACATTAATTTCGGTATGGTTTCCGTGATGAGGATATTAGGTAATCCTATACTCTATGTATATAGTCAATTGTGGTGTGTGGATGAATATGGTGTGTGATGGTGAATGTAGGAAAAATTGTATCCCTTAAACTTGTAAGCATGACTTGATATAAATCTTGCCAATCCATGTTCCATGAGTAGGATTAGTCTGAATGTCTTGGTTTATCAGATCATGGAGATTAGTAGTCAGTAAATGTATGCCCAATTTTGTAAATTGTCCATGCTTGTATAGATGCAAATAAATTCGGTCGGTAATAGAAAGACATGCGAAAATGGTTTGTGGTGATTGATCTATAGATGTATGATTTAGGGTAATTTGTATTCCCCATTATGCATATATTAGTAGCCTCTGTTCAAAACAGTAAGTGGCAATTGCAAGGTGTTAAACTCTATGTTAACTTAAGTTTGAATGACATGCAAAAATAGGTATTTGATTTTCTGTAAATTATATTTAGCTCATAAAAATCTGAACATTTGAGTGTATGATCTTGAACCCGAAAACAGCATGTGTGGTTAAAATTTCAGGTCATTTGGATCAGTAACAAGAAGTTATGTATTTTATGTGAAATGTGATAATCTACGTATATTATCGTGATGTAATTAGTTATTGTCAAAAAACCAACTTGATTAGTGAAATTCCTGTGTGATAAACTCCTGAAATTCTGTAGTACCATGTTAGGAAAAACAAAGATATTCATGTGAGTGAGAGAGTGAATGCGATGAAAAGTGTGAAGTGTAAAACCATGTGTAAAACGGTAAACGTGTAATGTGTAACTGTGCCAATGTGACACTGCTTCCGTAGAGGGCAGTGGAGCTGTATCAGGGAAAAGTCCCCCTGAGAAAGTTCAAAGTGTAAGTGACCCTAAGGGCATTAGGGGGAAATCCTGGAGGTGGACAAGTACCACTGGTTAGGGTGGAGACTTTTCTCCCGGTCTGCGCAGTCCAAGAGTCGCCATTGGAATGCCTAGATGGCGTCTATGTGTAATGTGATGTGTATATGTCCTTCTTTGGTGGTTTGGACTATGTGTCACGGCACCTAAAATGTGTAATGTGAAATGTGTAATGTGTATGTGTGCATGTGTAAATGTGTAAGTGACAATGTGAATGTGTATGTGTAAAGTGAACCATGTGAAAGAGGAAACTTGTGTAAGAAAATGTGAAACTAAAGATGTGAAAAATGTTATTGAAAACCATGTGAGACAAATCTGAAATCATGTGAAATCAGTGAATTATGTTATTATCATCATGTTATTATGTGCAAGATGTCTAGAATCCATGTTAGGGATAATTGGTGAAAACGGGTACAAGATAGCATGATTGTTTGATCACATGATATGTTTTATGCAATATTGTAGCTTTCATGTATAGGTTTACAGCCGTTAAACCATGTGAAATCAGCAACCTAAAGCATGTGAAAGGGTTTTGTAAGTACTTAAGGACATGTGAAATCCATGCTAGTTGTGTTCCCCTTTCATGTATGTAAATGTTCATGTTGGTAGCTCTCATGTCTTAGCTCTTTAAAGATTAAAGTCATGAGTAAATTGAATAGAGAGCATGTGATAGGTGAATTTTATTCTTAGAAATCTGAAAACATGATCCATGTATAAAATTGTAAAACTTTCATGATAGGTTGAAACTTGAATTGACTAGCATGCCATGTGTGCAAATTGTAAATGTGCATGTAGAAACCACTAGGACTTGTACGTGTATGTTATGAATAGTGTTGCTTGCTGAGTCCTTGGACTCACTCCTTGCTTCGGCGTACAGGTATAGTTGGTGACACGACACCGTTGGAGGAGACGGTGGAGACGGACTCCGAGCGCGGAGACTAGCTTTGGAGTTTCTTGAGATTTATGTATTCATAAGTATGTAATTTGAACATTGTATTAGAGTATTATGAAAAGGATGTATAGGTGTGGACAATTGTGGTTCTATTTCAGCAAATTTAAATTATGTGGACCTTTAGTTCTTTATGTTAATTGCGAATTGCATGTATGTTAATGTGGATGATGAATGAATGGAGACAATGGTCTTTTACTTCCGCTACTCTGTTGTATATCGCGTGTATCTCAGCTGTATGTATCGTTTGGGTAAATGTCCCACTGTGAGGACTCTTGCTATACCGACGTGGGTTGGTATAACCGTACCGTATAATAAGGGCCGTCACAGAGATTGGTATCAGAGAGACCGGTTGAGATTACACATGAATATACCTAAGTCATCATCCCCATTGCATGCTAAGTATGTCCACATGTGTAGAAAACACTAATAAGAAGTGAAAGATAGATAAGAAAATGGTTAGAAAACTTAGTAACCTAGCTCTAATAGTGGCTGAAATTTTATTACAGCCATGGCTTCCCGTGGACGACGTGGAGGTGTGCCAGCTCGCGACGATGAGCAGAGGCGTGAGGAGCGGGCGGAGCAGCAGGCCCCGGCCCCACAGGGTCCTGTGCTTCTCCCACCACCGCCAGTGGACTACGGAGTATTCATGCAAGGTCTGATGCAAGCCATGCAGACGCAGGCTCATACCCAGGCAGCACTCCAGGCCCAGTTGGAGGCCCAGGTAGAATAATGAAACAACTAAGTAGTTGCTATTTAAATTGCATGATATTGTGTTTATTGTATATTGTTATTGTTTAATGTAGCAGGCTCAGGCCCCAGCTCAGGACCATGGTGGACCTTCCATCATGGAGCGATTCAAGAGGATGACCCCACCCTCTTTTAGGGGGAGAGTGATCCGCTAATGGCAGAAGCTGGATGAGGGAGACAGAGAAAATCTTCCGAGCTATCAGGTGTCCTGATGAGGATAAGGTGACATTAGCCACCTACATGCTACAGGTATTCTTTAGTTTATGCTTGTATGTTAGTTGTCAAGTTAGAATTTGTTAGTTGGTGCTTATGAAGGTGTATTGCAGGAGAGAGCTGATGTATGGTGGTCCTCTACTACGTACACGCTTTGAGGATGGAGCGGTAGACGTGGCGTGGGACGCGTTCGTGAGGCTCTTTCGAGCCAAGTTCGTCCCAGAGCATATCCAGGACAAGATGGAGCAAGAATTCCTTTCCCTGACGCAAGGATCAATGACCTCCTGGAATACGAGGCAAGGTTTTCTGAACTTTCTAAATATGCACCGCATATCGTAGAGGATGAGCGCAGGAAGACGAAGAAGTTCGTGATGGGTCTCAAGCCATCACTGCGGACGAGACTCGTGGCGTTTTGACCACCGCACGCTAGATCGAGGCCCTCAGCGCTGCCTGCAGACAGGAGGGAGAATGGAGCAATATCTGGAGGAGAAGAAGGCTTCGCAGAAGAGGCCGCAGCAGCACATTCCAGCGGCAGGATAAGAAGAAAGCGGTGTACCAGACACCGAGAACCAATGACAGTCAACAACTCTCAGGTACCTTCTGTACGTTCCCCCGGTGCGAAGAAAGAGTGTCCCCATTGTGGGAAGACACATGGGGGTCCGAGTGCTGGTTAGTAGGGGTAGATGCTTAAAGTGGTGGAGCAGCGACCACAAGATCAAAGAGTGCCCAAGACTTCAGCAGGGAGCTCAGCGTGGAGCGCCAGCACCAGCAGTAGCGGCAGCCGCGCCAGCTACAGGAAGACCAGGAAGGCCGAGCCCCCAGCTCGAGTGTTTGCTTTAGCTCATGAGGACGCCGAGCAGGCGGAGCATGTCACGAAGGTACGGTTTTGCTTTTCGTGTGCACGCTCGGGTTTTGTTTGATACGGGTGCTACTCACTCGTTCATTTCCGAGCGGTTCGCTAGGCAGTTAGCCCTAGAGTCAGCATAGAGTCTGAGGAGTTAGAGGTTCCTTTGTCTGTGCACACCCCTGCGGGTACGGTATCGACTAGGAAGTGCATTCCGTCGTTACCTGTGTGCATTGAGGATAGATTCCTAGATGGGTGTTTTCTTCTATAAAGATGAAGGACTATGATTGCATTCTTGTCTGGATTGGCTAGAGGAGCACTATGCGTTAGTGGATTGTCGTAGGAAGAAGATTGTTTTCCGCATTCCTGGTGAGGACGAGTTCTCTCATCCCTTGCCAAAGAACTTAGCGGGAAAGTTAGTTATCTCTGCCATGAAGGCGATGCGCATGGTGAACAAGGGTTGTGACGCATTTCTTGCCAGCGTTATGCTAGTACCCGATGCTAGTTCGTCACTGACTCTTGCAGAGATCGATGTGGTGCAGGATTTCCAGATGTCTTTCCCGATGACTTGTCTGGATTGCCACCGGATAGGGAGATAGAGTTCACTATAGAGTTGCTTCCAGGCACCTCTCTATCTCGAAGGCCCCATATCGGATGGCCCCTGCAGAATTGGCCGAGTTGAGGAAGCAATTGCAAGAATTGCTCGATAAGGGATTCATTCGCCCTAGTGTTTTCCCCTTGGGGCGCACCTGTATTATTCGTCAAAAAGAAAGACGGGTCACTTAGGTTGTGTATTGATTATAGGAAATTGAACCAAGTGACTGTGAAGAACAGGTATCCTTACCTCGGATTGATGATCTGTTTGACCAGTTGCGAGAAGCATCAGTCTTTTCCAGATTGACTTGCGATCTGGTTATCATCAGTTGAGAATTCGGAGTGAGGATGTGTCCAAGACGGCATTTAGAACCGTTATGGACATTATGAGTTTTTTGGTCCTTCCTTTCGGATTTGACCAACGCCCCTGCAGCGTTCATGGATCTCATGAACTGGGTGTTTAGTCCGTATTTAGATAGCTTTGTCGTAGTGTTATTGATGACGTGTTGGTCTATTCCTCCGGATGAGGCCACACATCGTCAGCATTTGAGGTTAGTTAGAGGTTCTCCGTGAGCACAAGCTGTATGCGAAGTTCAGCAAGTGCGAGTTCTGGTTGCGAGAGGTTCACTTTCTCGGGCATGTTATCTCCGGCGCTGGTGTTGCAGTTGATCCAGCAAAGGTCCAGGCAGTTATGGATTGGGAGATTCCCAGGACCCCTTCGGAGATTCGTAGTTTCCTTGGGTTAGCTGGTTTACTATCGGCGATTCATTGAGGGTTTCTCATCCATCGCCGCCCCTTTGACAAAGCTGACCAGAAAGGGTGAGAAGTTCGTATGGTCTGAGGCATGTGAGCGTAGCTTTCAGCTATTGAAGGCTAAGCTTACTTCTGCTCGGTATGGTATTGCCTAGTGGTCTAGAGGCTTTGCCATCTATACGGATGCGTCTCGGATCGGGTTAGGCTGGTGGTTCATGCAGCAAGAAAGGGTAGTGGCTTATGCTTCTCGTCAGTTGAAGGAGCATGAGAGGAACTATCCGACTCATGATTTGGAGCTCGCAGCAGTGGTTCATGCACTAAAGATCTGGAGGCACTATCTTTATGGTGTCAGATTTGAGGTGTTTACCGACCACAAGAGCTTGAAGTATCTTTTCTCCCAAAAGGAATTAACCCTGAGGCAGAGAAGATGGATTGAGTTCTTGAAGACTATGACTTCGACCTTCAGTATCACCCTGAAAGGCGAATGTCGTAGCAGATGCTCTTAGTAGAAAGAGGTCTTCGCTCCAGCAGGATTGGAAGATGTTGGAGGATGCAGCGTGCTCTATGACCGAGTTAGAGCCTCGTTGTGTCAGGCTTTTGTAGCTCAGCTATCCCTTAGATCCTCAGTCTTGGATGAGGTGATTGAGCAGCAGAAAGCCGCCGATCTTAGTTGTTAGAATTAGTGGGTAAGGCGGGCTTGCTCGTGATGAGGACGGTGTGATTAGATTTCAGCACCGTGTTTGTGTCCCCCGATGTAGTAGATGTCCGTGAGAGCATGTGTTAGCGGAGGCTCATAGATCGCGATTCTCTATTCATCCGGGTAACACTAAGATGTATCAAGACCTGAAGAGATCATTTTGGTGGTCCGTATGAAGAAGGATGTGCGGATTATGTGTCTAGATGTCTAGTATGTCAGCAGGTGAAAGCCGAGCGGCAGCGACCATCCGGCCTTATGCAGAGGGGATATCCCAGTGTGGAGGGAAGCTGTCACTATGGATTTGTATCGGGTTTTGCCTCGATCTAGAAGGGACAATGACTCGTTGGGTAGTTGTAGATAGATCTCGAAGACTGCTCATTTCTTGCCTATGAAGAAGAAGCAGTCAGTAGAGAGTTTAGCTAGATTGTATGTTAGCGGTATCATTAGATGCATGGTGTGCCGAAGTCGATCATTTCGGATCGAGATCCGAGATTTACTTCGAGATGTGGAAAGGGCTTCAGGATGCGTTAGGTTCGGAGCTAAGCTGTTCGGCGTTTCATCCCCAGAACGATGGACAGTCCGAGAGGACTATCCAGACGCTCGAGGATATGTTGAGAGCGTGTGTTCTGGATTGGAAGGACGATGGGAGCGTCATTTACCTCTTGTGGAGTTCGCATATCAACAACAGCTTTCATGCTAGTATTGGTATGGCTCCATTCGAGGCGTTGTATGGTAGGCCCTGCAGATCTCCTTTATGTTGGGAGGAGACTGGTGATAGGCAGTTGATCGGACCGGAGTTAGTTCAGGAAACTTCGGATAAGATTCAGCTTATCAGGAAAAGGCTTGTTGCGGCACAGGATAGGCAGAAGAGTTATGCCGACAACAGAGAAAGGATTTGGAGTTCGAGGTTGGCGATCATGTCTTCTTGAAGATATCGCCTACTCGTGAGGTGTTGTCAGATTTGGCAGGCATAGCAAGCTAAGCCCTAGATTCATTGGCCCATATAGATTCTCAGACGTTTGGGCAGCGTGGCGTATGAGCTAGCATTACCCCCAGCTTTGGCTAGCGTTCACCCGGTATTCCACGTATCTATGCTCAGGAAGTATGTCCGAGATCCGTCTCATGTGATTAGTCATGAGCCAGTGGAGATCCAGCCAGATCTCTTCGTATGTCGAGCAACCAGTAGCCATTCTTGACCGGAAGGTTCAGCATCTCGGAACAAGAGTATCGCGTCGGTGAAATTCTATGGCGGAACTTCTCACGTGAGGAGGCTACGTGGGAGCTTGAGGATGCGATGAGAAGAAATATCCCCTTTTGTTTGAGTAGTGGCATTCTAACTTCGAGGACGAAGTTTTCTTTAGGGAGGAGAGAGGTGTTTAAGGCCCTCGAATTTCCGTCGCATTATTTGTATTTATGTGTGTATATTGTGCTTGTGTAGTATGTACATATTTACCGTACGTATTAATTAGTACGAGTACGTGTGCATGTGTTTATATAAATATAAAAGAATGCATGTATTGAAATGTGATAGTATGGATATAATACTGTATACATATTGCATGTATATATGCACGGTTTTCTGCATATTTCAGAGTTCTGGCCGAAGGCCATCTTGGCGTCAACCCCAGGCCGTTTAGCTGGTGTCAGGGTCCAGACATGGACGCCAACATCATCCTGGCGCCAGCGATATGGACGCCCAATCTCTCTGGCCTGCATGCGCAGCAGAGCTGCAAGCTTCTGAAACAGAAAACCCAGCCATTTGGGGTTTCCCCAACGGCTCTGAGGGCTGTCATATCACCCAGGAGTGGGAGAGGGGTCTCTCCTTAGGTCTAAAACGGAGCTCCCTTTCCCCAGCTCTTTCCACCCCTTGCAAGAGGAGAAAAAGAGGAAAGAAAACCCTAGGAGAAAAACTGTGAGAAAAACCCACTTAGCACTCAAAAATCCGACCCCTGGAGCTTGATCCGGCATCCCACTGCTTCAAGAAGGTGGGACTGACGAGGAAGGCTTCCCCGACCTCGGCTTGCTGTGGATCTCGCTCAAGAACCCGGATGAGAGATCATTTGGAGGGATTTCTGCACTTCTTGGGGACAGCCCAGGAGAGCTTCACCGAGCCCTAGATCCTTTGGAGGAATTTTTAAAAGGCAAGTGACCTATCCATGATGTCCCGATGAGTCTAGGTTGGTTTTGCAATTTTTGTACATTTCCCTCGAGTCCTAGACCCTCCCATTCACCAATCTTGAGAGGTCGAGTCTGTGTTTCTGCACAGACCTCATCGACGGCAAGGTCCCCTGGACGCCGATATAATGCTTGGCGTCCATCGACCATGCCGCTGACCCTGAGTCAGCGGCCAAGACTGCCGCCAAGTTCCTCTGGACGAACAGTGAACTGTTCTGCCCTTCCTTTACATTACTTTGGTATGGTTTCCGTGATGAGGATATATGGTAATCCTATACTCTATGTATATAGTCAATTGTGGTGTGTGGATGAATATGGTGTGTGATGGTGAATGTAGGAAAAATTGTATCCCTTAACTTGTAAGCATGACTTGAAAAGAATCTTGCCAATCCAGGTTCCATGAGTAGGATTAGTCTGAATGTCTTGGTTTTATCAGATCATGGAGATTAGTAGCTCAGTAGATGTATGCCCAATTTTGGTAAATTGTCCATGGCTTGCATGAGATGCAAATAAATTCGGTTCGTTAATAAAAGAATGCGGAAATGATTTGT